>JAKSZT010054565.1:10066645-10093543 GCA_026826555.1 Tolypeutes matacus | reverse complement strand
AGATGTCCCAAGCCTCTCACTCCACGCGTGCACAGCACAGACCCCCGGGCAGGACCCCGTCCCCAATCCGCCTTGCTCTGGGAGCTTGCAGTGTGCGCCCTCCTACACCAACGCCATCTTGCCCCCTCCCTAAACATTTATTTCACACACAGGTTACAGATCCAAGGAGTGGAGGGCCATGGAAGTATGGCTGTCAGTGGTCAGGAGGCCCAAAGGATCCAGGAAGTGCTCTTGAGGGGTGCATAGCTGGGAGTGTGGAGCCGAGCAGGGTGGGGGCGTGGCTTTGGCCCTGAGTAGAGCTAAGACTTTGCAAGGCATCAGGACCTTCATTCATTGTACATGTTGAGAGCAAAGGTTTTGGAAATCAGAGATGAATCTGGCCCAATTCCAGAAGCTCATAGCCTTGGCCTTTGCTGAGGCAGGGTAGTAGAATGGAAAGACCTCTGTTTTTAAGTTAAGACAGTTCTAGATTTGAATCCCAGCTCTGCTGCCTACAAGGCTGAGTGACCTTGGCCAAACAATTTAAACTTTCTGAACCCTTCTTGGCAAAAGTGGAGGTGATAGCACTTATTTGCAGGGTTGTAATGGGGATTAAATGAGCTTAAGTATGGGGAAGGGCCAACACAGTGCCTGCACATTGTATGCCTTGACTCCAAAATGGTTCTTCATCTGCAAAGATCAGAAACCCACGTGGGCTAATAAAAGCAGAAAAACAATTCATTGGCAAGAAAGGGTGTAGATCACAAAATGAAAAGAAAAGTTGAAGAACCAGGCTTAGGCAGCTTTGGGGATCTAAGTAGCAGAAACTAGTCAGTCTTTTTGAAGAAAATCCACTCCAAAACTGCAATCATCTTAGTGTAATTTACCTCAAGATTCAAATTCCTGGAAAAGGGCACCTGTTGCCCCATGCAGATGAGGTATCTTAATTGACAGCCCTTCCAAGGCTGAACCCAATGGGAGAGAAGTGGTCCCCAAGGAAACTTGAGGTGCTGCTATTAGAAGAGGGAGAATATCAGGCAGAAGCAATAGACACCCACTACAGTGCTGGTTATGGTTGTCGTCATTTTTCTTACTGTTATTTCATCTATTGGTCTCTGCACACTGCTCTAGGCTAAGGGTCAGACTCTGGTGTCACAGGTGTTTTTTGAGGAATTGTCTCAGAAGTATAGCACTGCAAAGTATCTTGGCAACCATCTAAGCCTGCCATTTTTCAGATGACGAAACTGGGAGGTTAAAGGATTCACCTGAGATTGCACAGTCAATTAGTCATGGTGACCATTATGGAACCAAGGTTTTCTGGTCCCAGGCCATTGCATTCTTTCTTCTCTCCTGCTGCCTCCCTCAGCCCATCAAGCACTTGGGAACCCAGGTCCTCTGGGGTTTATTGAATGGTTGTGGATGGACCCCCTTTCCAGGTTCTTCAATCCACATCAAAAGTTACCTTCAACAGTGTCTTCCTATGGAAATCCTACTGGTTAGGTTCAGGCTTGGGTGGGGCACTGCAGCAAGTAGGTGAGGAAGCTAAAAAGGGTCAAAGCCAGGGGCAGAAGGCTGTTCTAGGATTTCCTTTGACCCTGGGAAGAGATACAGGTGGTTGGGAGGCATAATTATTTTATTTTTCTCTTACTTGGACCCAGTGCTGGAGAATCAGCTTGCAAAGAAGGAGGAGATGGAAGAGGATTCCCTGAGATGGAACATCTACCTCCACTACATCCAGGCAGCTGGAGATACAGTTTCCCAGCCACTCCATGCTAGGTCTGGGCTCGCTCTCTGACCTGCCCTGCCCCTGAAGCTGGCTCAGACTGGAAAGGCAGCATTTTGGTCCAGATGTGTCCCTGAGTTCATGTGAAATAAAGAGGTGCAGAGGAGTCATTACATTTGTGGGCTGAATTTGCACAAACCCAACCACACTCAATAATAGGAACTGCCACCAGAGATGATGCTGGAAGTTGGGTTTCATGTGTACTTTTTATTTCTGTGTATTAGGGGTTGTGAAATCAATTAAGTGAGTCATGAGCTGCACTGAAAGAAATAGAATAGAATAGATAATATCAGCATGCAACACAATGGTGAAACTTTCATCTATATGTAGTAGGTGCAATTTAAAATGTATTTGTTAAGGCAAATGACAATTAGAAGTTTCAAAGGTACCACTTTATTAAATGGTGTATATTACCATACACATATATAAATCCATGCACATATGACTACAATATTGTTAACATAAAGCCAGGTGTATAGTACTGTATTTTTTGAACAATTTAAGAGATTTTCTAGAGCAATTTTGACTCTGCTTTCCTTTACTATTCATTGACTTTGCAACCTCACCCTTGTGTAAGGTGTGTCTCCCCTCTACCTGTCTGGGGGGAGTAAGAGGTAGGCTTTACATAGGAGGTCATTATCCTTACCCCTTCCACCATGGACACCCTTACTGTATATAACACAGGGCTTGGCCAGAGCAAATGTTTGTGAAATGCAACCAATTGGTGTGTATTTACTATGTGCTGGGCACTGAACTAGATGTGCAGGGGCGGAGGTATAAGGTTGTTTTAGACCAGCCAGGAATCTAGCTGGAGAAAGAAGACATTCATATTCACCAGGTGGCATGGTCTCAGAGTCAAAGAAAAGGTGGCCTTTGAGTGTGGCCTTGAAGGCAAGTAGAATGTTGGAAAAGGAATTTGGGCATGGAACAGAGTGAATAGTTGGGTAGAGTGCTGGGGCAAGAGGCAGATGGTAAATGAGAGAATGAACCCTGGGTTTTCCCACTCTTGACTTTATAATCCAGACGAACTGGTTTTGAATTCTGGCTCCATTGCTTACCAGCTCTGTAACTTTGGGTAAGTTACCTCCTATCTCTGTGACTCAGTTTCTCACATCAATGGGAATAGGAATTCCTAACTCAGAAAGAATGCACACAAATATAAATGGTAGCCATTGTTATTTTAAAAACTGAACCATCAAGTCATGCATAAAGGGAACTAAATTCCCTGGAGTCTTACTTATGTGCCAGGTACTGGGCTGGGCACTTAACATTACTTATCTCCTCTTTAGAGCAGGATGAGGCTGGTGTGACTGTCACTACTTCACAAGTAGGGAAGTGGAATGTCACTGACATTTGGTACCTTGCCAAAGATCACATGACTTGGAAGCAGTAGTCAGAATTTGAATCCAGGGCTCTTTGACCTTGGACCCAGCTCTTCCCAGTACTACAAGATGCCCAAAGTGGATGGGAGCAGGAAAATCCAAGGACTCAGGGCTTGGGTTAACTGACCTGCAGCAGCAGTGGCAGCAGTTGCCTTGGGTCTTGCTGTGGCCTCCAGTATTTCTCACTATCACCCCCTCTCCTTTCCAGGTTACATTGTCACTGCCATGGTTTTCCTTCTCATGGTGGTGATCATCTTCCTTATAACCTTAAAATTCTGGTGGCTGAGCTACGGGTTGCATCAGGGCTCAGGGGTGAGTACTGTGATGGGGGTGGGGTGTGATTCTATGGGCTTGCATAAGGTAGGGTAACTTCTCATTTCTCAAGGTGCTTCCTATCTGTTGCCCATGAGGGACCCCCATGGCAAGCCCAGAGCCTGCCAATGCCAAGGTGATCAACGGTGCTTTGGAGAGAGCCTACGGGAGCCATAACGCTGGTTCCCTCCTGTTCTGACCTCCTGCATTTACAGAATGGGGCAGGAGGGGAGTGTTATCCATGCAGCCTGGTTTTTGTCCCCAAGTACCTTCCCAAGAATGCTTTATATTCCACTATAGTGACTTTTCCCCCTTTAGATCCAGCTTTGCCTCCTCACTATGACTTATTTAAAGTATACCCCTGTACTCTGGTATTAGGGGCCAGGAAGGTATTATGTGACAGGCACAGTGCCAGGTCATTTTTTAAATCTTACCTACAATGTTCTGAGGTAGGTGACACTGTCCCCATTTTACATATGAGGGAATTACCTTAGGCCTATATAGGAAATAAAGGGGCCAGGACTTGAACTTGGGACTCTGAATCTAAGCCATGCTTTTCCCACAGTGCTTCACTTAGTTAATATTAAATCAGGCAGTTTTGTCAGAAAAATAGAGCCATTCTAAGTATTTAGAGCTTGAAAAGGTTTAATACAGGAAATTAGGAGCTTACACACTCATTGGAAGGGCTGGGAGAGAAAAGGGCCACCTGTGATCGCAGCACCAGGCAGCACTGAGGTGGGTGATTCTCAGAAGGGAAACTGGAAGCCAGTGGCAAAACTTGCCCATGGTTGCCACCAGAGTAAAGTACCTTCTCCTCTTCCACCTTTCAAATTTCCTATGAGTGCCTCTGCTTGGCAGAATCTAACCTGAAACCACACGAGTCTGGGAAATTGAGTGCCCCAGCTTCTCCGTGCATTGCAGTGCAGAATGTAGAAGGGATAGGCATGATGCTGGATGGTAATCCAGCACAAAGTTCTAATACCATAGAGAATTAATTTATCAAACCATTTTCTACCCTGACAGGAGAAAAGAGTTTAGGCTGCCTTGAGGCAAAGGATCAAACAGAAGGCATAAATGTAGCAGTGCTGAGTTGAGAAAAATCACGTGGATGAAGTGGGTGATGGTGGAAAGAGCTGAGAGTCAGGGAGATGACTCCATTAGGTCCGTGGTGATTCATGGGATAGATAATGAGGGCCTAATTGGGGGGTGGGGGTAGATTTACATTGGGGATAGAGAACAAAAGCAAAGAGCAGGGAGGTTTTAACATATAGTTTCACTTTGTACCAGCCAGAGTTTTATGTGGCTCCAGGAAGATGGTTTTTTTTTCACTGAACTTTATCCTGAATCATGTGATCTGACCTTCTGTTCTTTTTCAAAGACTAATAGCAGCTGAGAAAACAACAGGACCACTGCAGACCCAGGTGACATACTGGACAATCCACAGTTGCCTTTTTTCCAACTGGTGTATGAGTTCAGTGCCCTGCTCCTGATATGCATGGGGATCTGTTCTGCATGGGCTTTCACCAAGGTCACCAGGAAGGCATCCACAGTCTTGCACAACAAGCTCTTTGACAAGGTATGGGCTCTGAACAGAGTGTGGCCACAGGCTGAACCATGACCTTGCCCAACTCTTTTTCCAGTGGGTGCCCTGGGTCTTTAGGGTATAAGGGGCAGGCCAGACAAGGTGCAGTGAAGCCTTCCTGCTACTGGAAGTGTGAATTTAAGCGTTCAGTGTTCCTTCCTGGAGGTTTGATAGCTGAGCACTGTCATAAACAGAGTCACTTATAATTGCACCAAGTTCCTTTGAAGTACAGAGAAAGAACTAAAGGATGTCAGGGGGAAAAATGAATGAGTAATATGAGAATCTAAGGAAAGATATAAAAACTTTAAAAAAGAACTAGACAGAACTACAGGAGTTGATGACCACAATAACTGAAATGAAAAATGCTCAGGAGGATATCAAGAGCAGACTGGAGCTGACAGAAGAAAGAACCAGTAAACTTGAAGACAAGACACTTGAAATGAGTTAGGCTGAGGAGCAAAAAGAAAAAATTAAAAAAGTGAAAATAGCCTAAGACAGCTATGGGACACCATCAAGTACACTAATATTTGTATTATGGGAGTCCAAAAAGGAGAAGAAAGAAAGAGGCAGAAGGAAATGTCAAAGAATTGACAGAAAACTTCCCAAACTTAGCAAAAGATGTGAATATGCACATCCAAGACACTCAGAGAATACCAAACACATGAAGAAAAATAACACCCCATCATATAGCGATTTTGATGCAAATGCAAAGGACAAGGAAAGACTTCTAAAAACTGCAAGACAAAAGCAACATGTTATGTACAAGGGAGTCCCCATTAGATTGAGTGTCAACTTCTCATCAGGAACCATGGAGACAAGAAGGCAGTGGGTTGAATACTTAGTGCTGAAAGAAAACAACTGCCAGACAAGGATATGAATATCTGGAAAGACTCTCTTTCAAAAATGATGGAGAGATTAAGACATTCTCAGATAAACAAAAGCTGAGGGAGTTCTTCATCACCACTAGACCTGCCCTACAAGCAATGCTAAAGGGAGTTCTTCAGACTGAAAGGCAAGGGCACTAGACAGCAGTTCAAAGCAGCATAAAGAAATAAAGACCTATGGTAAAGGTAACTATTTAGGTAATTTTAAATGCCACTACTATTGTATTGCATTTTTTGGTATGAAACTAAACTTCTTATTAAAAGTGCCAAAATGCATAATCTATGGTTTTTGACATAAAACATAAAGATACAAATGGTAAAAAGTACAAAAAATGGTAGGGGACGGGGGATAGGAAAAGTATATGTGCATACTACTGAAGTTAATTTGGTATTGAACCAAATATGACTGTTATATATTTAGGATGCTAAATTTTAACCCCATTGTAACCACAGGAAAGCAGATGAAAAATATATCCAGATATAAATGAGAAGGCACTCAACATGGTACAATACAAAAAAGCAAAGAAATATAAAAGTAAGCATTAACAGAACTGAGGGACAAAAAAGTTATAAGACTTACAAAGGCTAAATAGCAAAATGGCAGAAGAGAGTCCCGTATTACAAATGTAAATGGATTACACTCACCAGTCAAAAGGCAGAGATTGGCAGGATGAATACAAAATCATTACCCAACTTTATACTGTCTTCTAGAGACTCACCTTAAAATCAATGGTACAAGTTGGTTGATTCCTTTTTTTGTTTGTTTGTTTTTTAAAAATACAATTAATTATTAATGCATATATGTTTGCAGATGCACACAAAAGTTGTCTGGAATAATCCATATGGAACTATTGTCAGTAATTCCCCCTGGAGACTAGAGTTGGGATGGGAGGGGTAAGCACAGAAAATTATGAAACACTTCATGAATTTCCACGTCATCCTTCTTCAGAGGCCATGCTAATCTTCTCCATATCGTTCCAATTTTAGTATATGTGCTGCCAAAGCAAGCTTCTGATAAAGGAATATCCAGAATATATTTAAAAAATCCTTCAACTTAACAATAAAAAGACAAACAACCTAATTTTAAAAATGGGCAAAAGACGTGAACAAACATTTCTCCAAAGAAGATATACAAATGGCCAGAAAGCACACAAAAAGATGATCAACATCATTAGCCATCAGGGAAATGCAAATCAAAACTACAGTGAGATACCATTTCACACCCATTAGAATGGCTGCTATTAAAACAGAAAATAGCAAGTGTTGGAGAGGATGTGGAGAAATAGGAACACCAATTCATTGCCGGTGGCAATGTATAATGGTGTAGCCACCGTGGAAGACAGCTTGGCAGTTCTTCAGAAAGCTAAGTATAGAAATACCACATGACCCAACAATCCCACTTCTAGGTATATTCTCAAAAGAATTGAAAGCAGAGACTAGAACAGTTATTTCCACACAGATGTTCATAGTGGCATTATTCACACTTGCCGAAAGATGCAAGCAACCCAAGTGTCCATCAACCAATGAGGAGATAAATAAAATGTGGTATATACATACAATGGAATATTATTCAGCTGTAAAAAGGAATGAAGCTTTGATACATGAGACAACATGGATAAAGCTGAAAGATATCATGTAGAATGAAATAAACCAGAAACAAAAAAAATGGATAAATATTACATGATCTCACTGCTTTGAAACAATTAGAATAAACAAACTCATAGAATTAGAATCTAGAATATAGGGTACCAGGGGATGGGTTGGGAATAGGGAATGGCTTAAAATAAACAGGGTTCTATTTAGGATAATGGAAATATTTTGGTAATGGATGGTGGTGATGGTAGCACAGTATTGTGAATGCAGTTAACAATACTGAAATACATATCTGAATACGATTAAAGGGGAAATGTTAGATTGTATGTATCATAACAGAATAAAAATTTTAAAAATGCCAAGAAACTGCACTACACAGTGAACCCTAAATTAAACCATGGACTTTAATTAATTAGTACAATTATAAAAATGTGTTATCAATTTTAACAAACGTTCTACACCAATGCAAGTGGTAAATGGGAATCCTGTAATATGTGCATCATTGTTCTGTAAACCCACAATTTCTCTAATAAAGGGGGAAAAAGATTGGAAGGCTGGAGGTGATCAAAAGTAGAGCATTTCCTGGGAACTGGATGGAGTTCAGGAAGGCTAGAGCATGGGGATGTGGATGAGGTTTTCTGAGGAGGAAGTGAGGAAGAGGGTCCATCATTCTTTGTAAACTGAGTGTGAATTGTCGCAGCCTTAAGTATTTTGGCGCTGGAGGATGAGATAGAGGTATCTCTTCACATCTCAGATAAAGCAGCTGGTGTGGTGGAAGCAAAAAGCAGAAGGAAATTCTACCTGATGCCTGACATCCTGGTTCACGATAGGAGCACTTGACTAGCTGGTCTCTAAAGTTCTTTTGACTTCTAGAAATTCTGGAATGATTCTAGATTTTAGAAATTCTAGAAATATCCAGTGACCAGGCCTCAAAGTAATATTTGTATTTTAATTTTGAGAAATGTTCATGTTTCATTCCTGTTAGAAAATATATTTTATGTTTGAAATAGTTTCCTATTCCTTTTAGGGCTTCATTGATTTAAAACGTGCCTTTGTAGTTTTTAATTATCACAAGTAAAAGACAAATCTTTAAGAAAATTGATTAATTGTAAAAACAGCAACACAAAACAAAACAAAACCCTCCAATTATTTTTGATACTTAGGAAGCAACCAGAGCCCTTTCCTCATGTTCCCATCTTCATCCTTAACCCCGAGGGAAAGTGAACTTCCAGGAAGACTGAGGATGTGTGCCACCGCTGAACTGTGTCCAACTGCTCCTGTGTCCCTTCTCCACATCACCCTGGCCCAATAAGAGTTCACACTCCAAGAGAGGGTGACTGTTTTGCCTTTGATTTTTCACAGAATCAGAATTGGGACAATTCTGATTGCTTTAGCTCAAGTATTTAACAAAAGATTTGGGATATGATATGATATGGATATTTCAGAGGTCGAAAAAGCAAGGAAGCTTTATATATAACCTGCCTCTATGACCCTCACTACCTCCCCCATTCCCCTTGAGAGCAAACACGAATGTTGCAGAAGCCAGGCATTTGCAATGAGAGCTGCTTTAAGGGACATTTTATGGCTCAAATAATTAGTCTTTGCTAATAATCAAAATATTGCTCCCTTCCTCCTGCCTCCTTCCTTCATTCCTTTATTTTTGGCTTTAATAGATACTATTAACTTCTATCTTGTGTTAGAGCTTGAGAAATTCATGGGACAATTAAGGTGATCAACGGGCCAGTGCCAAGAGTCTTTAAGAAATAAGAAATGCCTTCTGTGAAGAGTGAGGCTGTGTGTGTGTGTGTGGGGGGGGTGTTGGAGGGCCCCCAGAGGTCTGTTCCAGTGGTGGTTTTGCCATTAACTACTTGGGGGACGTTGATTGCAAGTCACTGAGCCACTTCTCCTTCTCTTGGCCTCAGTGTCCTCATTTGACAGATGTGAAATGTCAAATTGTTAGAAACCTTCCATTTTGAAATGTTCTTTGATCTCCAAAGGACCACTTGCTTTCAGAGGTCAGGCAAGTTGGGGGTTCCACCTTCAAAAAGGGCAGTCACGATTAGATTTGGCCCAGGAGTCCAAGTCTAGTGCAGCTGTAGTGGAATTGCTGCTACTCATCATTGGCAATCCTGAGTGAAAACGGTCCTATTTATGGAAAATAATAAGAGCTGCTATTAATGGAATGCTTAACAGGGGTCAGGTACTTTATCCTAAGTACTTTCAATGTGCTCCTCTCTCCCTTTTTCAAAAATCACCATAAAATTTGCCCCTTTAAATTGTACAATTCAGAGGCTTTTAGTATATTTAATAGTTGTACAACTCTCACAACTCTGTGAAGCCTTGTTATCATCCCCATTTCACAAATTAGGACATTGAGACTCAGAGGGGTTAAGTAACTTGCTCAAGGTCACACAGCACAGCACGGGAGCCTAGGTGCACTGACTCTGGAGTCCATGTTCTTAACCACTGCTGCACGCTGCCTCCTCTGGATGCCTTTTAGTCTTCAGAGCCTGAGGGTAACAGATATCTTCATCAAATCATAAGTACTATGCACAGCTACTCTCAGGGTCCAGGTTGATTTTGTCTCTACAGTTTTCCCACTGCCCCATGAGTTTTTTTGATAGGACTCCAACAGGCTGGCTTTTTATTTATTTTTTAATTTTTTCTTAAAAGGTATTTAGATTACATAAATGTTACATAAAAAATATAGGGGAGTCCCATATGCCTTGCTCCCCACACCACCCACATTTGCCCTCATTAACAACATCCTTCATTAGCATGGTACTTTCATTGCAATTGATGAACACATTTTAGAGCATTGCCACTAAGCATGGATTATAGTTTACATTGTAGTTTACACTCTCCCACACAGCTCTGTACGTTATGGCAAAATATATGATGGCCTGTATCTGTCATTGCAATGTCATTCAGGACAATTCCCAAGTCCTGAAAATGCCCCCGTATTACACTTGTTTTCCCTCTCCCTGACTTCAGAACATCCAGTGGCTACTGTCTCCACATCAGTGATTGAAGTTCTTCCATTGCTAGAATCACAATAAGTCTATAGTAGAATACCAGTAAGTCCACTCTAGTCCATAGCTCATTCCCCGATCCTGAGGATTCTGGGATGGTGATGCCTACTCCACCTCTAATTGAGAGTGGGCTTCAGTCCCATATGTAGGCCGGCTTTTGAATTGCTTTGCGGGGGATTTGGATGAGCTGGACCAGATGTTGCCCATAGTAGCTGAAGAGTTTTTGTTTTTGGCAGTGATTTTCATCCTGGTGGTTGTCAGCATACTGTCTCCATTTGTCCTGGTGATAGGAGCCATAGTGGGCATTGGCTGCTTCACTTTTTATATGTGAGTGGTCTCTTTTTGCTTGTGAGTGATGTTTGTGATTTGGGGTACGAGGGTGGGACCAACCCAGGCCTGGATGGTCCCAGAGGGGGCTGGCACAGGCCATTCATCCTCATTCTTGATGTAGGATATTCAAGACGGCCATCAATGTGTTCAAGAGATTGGAGAACTACAGCTGGTCACCTCTGTTCTCCCACATCCTCACATCTTTGCCTGGTCTGAGATCCATCCATGTCAATAGGAAAAGCAAAGACTTCATCAGCGAGTGAGTCCTGCTGTCCATCTGAGGATGACTGGGCTGCAGGGTGGTGAGGAGTGGTCCAGTAGGGAACAGAGCCTCCGGGAATAGCATCATCTTCAGAAGAATTGGATAGGACTTGTTTTATTCTATTTACTTCTCAGAGCTTCCAGCACTTCTTCTGAAAATGGGGACTAAGGTCTCTATACTATTCATTTCATATGTGCTTATAAGAATAAAGCATGTAAGTTTGTAAATGCTTGTAAACTTCAAAGACCTATGGATGTTGCCTAGATATATTAATATAATTAATAGTTATATGTATTACTTAGTCAGTACTACTTGCAGTTTTTTTTAACTTTCAAATAGGTATCTAATTTTAATAAACAGGGACAATAGCTTTCTAATAATAGAATTTCACTCAATACTTGTGTCCATAGATTTGCCTTCTAAATGTTTGTTGAAACAAACAAACAAAATGTACTTATCTCCTTGCAAAGATTATTAATCCGACATGATTTTCACCTACAAGAAGCTCAAGCCTGGTGGGAGAGAGGAGACGTGGCTCATCTTTTTGTAATAACACAGGGTTAATTATAATAGATGGCACAAGAGAGAATAGATAAAATTCCGTAGGAGTTCAGAGTGGAAAGAGGTGACCTGTAGCTGGGGATCTGTGAAGGGTTTGTGGGAGAAGGTGGTATCCAAGCTGGCCTCAAAGCCTGGGTGAGATTTGGGCATGGGAGATGGTGTGTGCTCATTTAACTGGGATGTTGGGTGAACCAGTGGTTTCAGGGAGCTTTGAGGACTGCACAGACCGTAGGACTGAAGGATCCTGGAGTGATGCATTAATTCAGTCCACAGTGCCTACCTACCCTGTGCCCAGTACTGACTGGGGACACAGCAGTGAAGAACTCAGACACAGCCTTATCCTTAGGTGGATAAGTGCTGGGAAGAAAAATAAGGCAGGGGAGGGGAACAGAGAGACAGTGGTGGGGAAGGCCTCCAAGGAGTGGACACTGAGAAGAGTTGTAAATCAAGCGAGGGTGCCAGCTATGGAAATATGTGGGTGAGAGCCTTCCAGGCAGAACAAAGAGTAAACACAAAGACTGTAAGATGGGAATATTTGTTTGACGGCAAGTGAAATGAAATCAGCCAAACAGAAGAATAGGTTGGGTTTAGATATAGAAAATCATGATGGTGGTATGTGAAAATTGGAAATTGGTAGGTCTCTTGGTTGCATGTGACTAATTCAAACTAGCTTAAAATATAAAAGGCTTTAAATATGACAAAATATTAACAATTGCTAAATTTAGGTAGATACATAAGTGTTCATTAAACCAATCTTTTAAAAATTTTTTATTTTTTTATTTTTTGTACTTAAAATTTTTCATGACCAAAGAACGGGCACCTCTATTGGCTCATGTAAATGAGGACTCTAGAGGGAAGGCTGACTTCAGGTGAGGCTTGATCAGACAATGTCACCAGGAATCCTGTTTGTCTCTGTTTTACTCCTATGCTTTCCATGGTGTTAGTTTCATCCTCAAGTTCTTGGAGACTTCCTGGCAGCCCCAGGCTCCTCTTATGGTAGCAAAATGGCCCCAGAGTTTCAGACCTCCCCATCATCCTTCTGAAGGGATCTCTTTCCTTCACTTACAAATCCTGGCATTTAATCACTTTCATTGGCCCAATTAGAGTCTTTTACCTATCTTTGAACCAAGCACTGAGGCCAGGAGAAGAGCATGTGCTGATAGGCCAAAGCCAGTCAGTCAATTCCTACTGGTCAGGTCAATCCTGCCCAAATCCATGGCTGAGGAAGGGGGAGGGATGAATTCCCCAAGAACATCAGTTTCTGTTGGTAGGAGAGGGGAGTTGGATGTTAGAGGAACCAATTGATGTTCTAACCCAGGTTAGACAAATATATGTGGTTTTCAGGTTGTGCTCTTTCTCAGATTTGAAAGGCTGACCGATGCACAGAGTAACTACTCACTGGTATTTCTGTCTTCTCTGCGCTGGCTGTATTTGAGGCTTGAGCTCATGACCAACCTGATGACCTTGGCAATAACCTTGTTCGTAGCTTTTGGAATTTCCTTTGCCCCCTATTACTTTAAAGCCATGGCTATTAGCCTTGTCCTGCAGGTGAGGCAGTGGAACTCTCCAAGGCTGTGCATGTCCTTGGCTTGTGGCCCCTGGGCAGACTCAGGGAGTCCATGGGACTTTGATTACCTTGGGTTTTAGCCATTTGTGATCATATTCACTATGTACTTGGGCTTCTGAATTCTGCTCCTTTGCTCCATTTCCTTGTTGTCACCTCTGGGTTGGTGGGTTTATATTTAAAGGGATTTAATGGAATTGTGGAACATTGGGATGGAAGGGGATCTCAGAGGCAACAGAGCCAACCCTTGTAAAGATGGGGAAAGTGAGGCCCACAGAAGGGAGGGGGCATCCACATGGGCACTGTATCAGCAGCAGAGCCAAGAAGAGAACGCTGACCTCTTCGTTTCCTGGCTAATGTCTTTCTATTTCACTGCTCATATGCTGATCCAAACTTTGGTGAATAACCTGGAGAAGGTTGTTAAAAGTGTCGGTTTCCCTTGTTCAGTGATTCTCAAACTTTAACATGCATAAGACTTACAGCAGCTACCTTGGCCCCACCCTTGGATATTTTACTCAGTCTGGATCTGGGCAAGCCTCGAGGAGGAACACTCTTGGAGAGCCCTGGCTGAAGATTCTGAGTCAAGGTCCTGTGTGGTGTTAGGGAATCCCATTTTAAAATCGCATATTCTATCCAGGCTCCGATGTGGCAAGTCTGTGGATCTCATTTGGAGAAACAGGGCTTGAATTCCTCCAGGCCTGGCTGCAGGGGCTGAGGGGCAGGGAGAGGGAGTGGCCATTAAGGCTCAATGTCCACAGAAAGCCACAGAAGAGCTAGCTACCAAGGCTGCAGGCAGAGGCTGGCTCCGGAGCCCTGCTGTGCAGGTCCAGTGCATACCCACCCCCAGGGGTTATTCATTAACTGTCCTCCTTGTGGGTCCTGAGCCTTTCTCTCTGATGGCTTGAGGTCTTCTCCATGTCCTGCGGAGCTTTTTTATCAGCCTTTGAGACTGAGACCTTATTTTCCGTATGCGAAGAGGTTCATCTTGCTCCTTGTTGAGGCCCCCTGCAGCAGGCACACATGCTTACACAGTGACACACGCGCCTGTGTGCCCAGAACCTTCTGCAGGAATACAGGCAATGCAGTGCTCACAGTCACAGATACCCAACAAGGACAAAACCTGGATTTATCCAGAGTTTATGCTGAGCTGGCACTATGCTAGGTTTAATTCTCACTCCATGAGAAACAGCAAGATGATCAAAACCGTGTGGTTTGGAATGTGCTGTTTCAAACCAGGCAGATTTTGTGAACCTCCCTGTGCCTGGGATTCCTCATCTGTAAAATGCTGATAATAGAAGCACCGAAATCGTTGACTTGGGAGGAATACATGTAAATGTGAGGGCTAGTGCGTGTAGAACACCTAGAACAGTGCTTCGAACAGAATAAATCCTCAATAAATGTTAGCTATTACTCTTCCTGTAGATAGGAAAATAAGGCTTAGAGAGTTTAAGTAACTTGCCCATATTTTCCTATCTTCGGACAAAATTCACCCATGAGCACATCTCCCCCATCACCCCCCGCCCACGTTTGAACACACAAGTGCACTGCAGAGTTGCTCCCAAGCCTTCCAGAGCAACGTGGAGAGGTGCCAAGCCGGTGTCCTGCACTGACTCAGACCAGAAGGGCAAAGTTCAGGGGAAAGTTTTCCCTGTGCTGACGCTGCACTGAGCACAGCCCCCTAGGGGAGGATGGGCAGAGGCTCATCCTTCCCAGGGTGCTCTGTGTGCAAACAGGTGCCCTGTGCATGTGGGTGCTCTGTGCATGCAGGTGCCCTGTACACACAGGTGCCCCCAGTGCATGCAGGTGCTCTGTGCACTCAGGTGCCCCCAGTGCATGCAGGTGCTCTGTGCACTCAGGTGCCCCGAGCACACGGTGGTGCTTTGTGCATGTGGGTGCCCTGTGCACCCCCAGTTTCTTGCACAAAGGTCTCCCCAGGTTGTTCTATCATAAGGAAGATAAGGAGAAATTCTGCCTGGAGGCCTGACTTTGCTTTCCACTCTTTCTTCTTAATGTCCACTGCTGTTTCAGCATCTTATCCCTGTCCTGGGTAACAACTTCCCAGCCCTCCCGTTCCTCCCCCCACAACCTGTAACCCATCCAACCCACCTACTTCACTCTCACCAGAATGATCTTTAGTTACAGTTTTCATCAGACCACTCTCCTGATTGGAAACCCTCAGAGACTCTCAGTCTTGTGCACCAATCCTAAGCTCTGGAGCCTGCCTTCCAGGTCTCCCAAATCTGTCCCATGACCCCAATACTCACTCTGTACTCTGGTCAAGCCAGCATCTCACTGACTTCTGCATGCACTCTTGAGGAAATTATGTTTGAGCGTTGAGAGGCAGGAATCATACACTATGAAGCTTTGTAGCCCCAAGGGGTTTCTTGGTAAATATCAGTGATGTTTCTGCTGCAAACCAAAGAACCAATGCAAAATGACCTTGACAGCCTGGGAATTTATTATCTGATGCAACCAGAAGGCCAGAGGAGGGCTGTTCTCTCTAGGTTAATTTAGTGGCTTAGCATAAACCCATGATTGCTTTCTCTTTCTGCTCTGGTATCTGCAGCCTGGTTTTGCCCTCACAATTGTCTATTCATGGTCACAAAATGGCTGCTATAGCTCCAAGCAATACAGCTTTACCCAATAACAGCCAAAGGCTGGAGAGGAGATAACTTCTTCCACGTGTCCCTTTGAAAGAGCAAGAATCCGTTTCCTAGAATACCCCCAGGTGACTCCTCCCCATGCTTCATTGGCCAGAATTGTGTCACCTTCACACATCTAAACCAATCATTGGCAAGGGGAGTGGAATTAACATGATTGGTTTAGACTAACGAAGCCTCCCTGAAGCATAAGGCTGCCAGATACCTGACTATAAAGAGGAACTCAGCAAGGAGAAAGAGGAACAACTATTGATTAGGCAACCAGCAACCATACGCTGGGTGACTGGAGGAGAGGAGTCTCCCTTCTGCCCCTGGCCTCGCAGTCCAACTTCACGTCATTTCAGTATGGCGTCCACCATCTCTGATTTAGAGAGGGTGTTTCCTCCCCTTCAGACACTCTTTCCTTCAGACATAGCCAAACTGCTTATAGGGCCTTGGATGTATCTGCTATTTTTCTACTTTTAGGACTTAAACCAGCTTTTCCCTGTTTGGAACACCCTCCCACCCATGCTTAGCTTGCTAAATCTTACTTTTCCTTGAAAACGTAACTTAAGTGCCAGCTCTCAGGAGTCGCTGCCCATGACCTTTTTCTGGGTGCGCCTCCATGGGCCCTGACGATCCTCCCTGCTGACTCCTGCCATGGCACTCATCCCTTGCCAGTCTGCTGATCCAACCCAGAGCTCCTTGAGGGCAGGGCCTGTCTGTTCCACTTTGGGGCATGGAGCCAAGCCCAGCACCTGGCATGGAACCCTCCACCAGAGTTTGTTTCATGACTGAGTAATGAAGTTGTTACCCAGCATCCCCTGCATGACTGCCCACTTCTTGGGCTAGGGTGATGGAGAAGGTAAAGACTGGGGCTCCAACCTCAGCCATGCTTCTGGCTTCCTGGATGATTCTGGGTGTGCCATTTCCACTCTTTGGGCCTCAGTTTCCTCCTCTGTGTATCTCCAACTCCTCACAGTCCCTGAGACTCCTCCTAGCTTGGGTTTCCCTGAAGGCTGAGGCAAGGACTTGGGTGCAGTCCACTGGAGGACTTTATTGGAGAGATGCTCCCAGAAAATAGGACCGAGAGAGCAGGAGAGGGAGGAAGGGAAGGGGGAAAGCCACTGCTCTAGGTCACTGGGGCTCAACTCTCCTGGGATCTCATGAGAGGGTATGGAATGCTCCCAGGGCTGTCCACGCAGAGGCTGAGAGATGGGAGCATTTTATCTTCTGGCTTCTGTTCCCATTAGTTGAGGTTTGCTCCCAACAGTGTTAACTCCCCCGTGCTTCTGGGATGCTCTTGTGCCTGGGTTTCAGTGGTGGGGGAGAACTTGTAGGCAGAAAAACACACAGAGAGTCAGTGGGATTCTCACCCAGAGCTGCCCACCACAGCTGCAGTTGAGCTCAGAAGTGGGCTGAGGGGGCACTGGAGGTGTCTGCTCCATTCTGCCAAGGGAAACTCTTAATTTGAGGAATCGCTCCCAGGGGAATGGCAGTGAGCAATTTTCAGGAGCGTTGAGAGCCCGAGCATGCCCCGGCTGCCTCCTGACCTCCTGATGCTTCTCCTTGGTTCCCGCTGGCATCCAACTTCTGGGCTGCTGCCCGGATTGGTTCAGAGACAGAGGCACACTTCACGGCTGTGCAGGAGAAGCTGCAGTACATGAAGGTGAGGAGGTCCTGGGTTGGAGTGGGATGCTCTGCAAGGCTCCATAGCCAAGCGTGGACCATGCCTTCCATCTTCCTCCAGAACCTGAGACTTTCCCAGGAGGCTCAGACTGTACCAACCCCTCTTCCCCAGACTTCTGCACACCTTCCCACCTCTTGGAAGCTCTTCCATACCCATCGGCTCATTTTGACCCTCACCACATCCCTTATGGTCCTCCTGGATGCCCAAGGAATATGCTGCTTGATTTAGAAATGGGCCCCATAACAACACCAACTATTATGATGGTTCCTGTATATGTCATAATGGTTACTAGCTCAGGCTTTGGAGCCAGACCACCTGGGTTCTAGTCCAAGCCTTGCTACTTGGTTTAGCTGTGTAACCTTGAGCATTCAACCTCTCTGTTCCGGATCTCTGAAATGGGAACAATAACAGTATCAACTTCGTTGGGTTCCTACAAAGATTAAAAGATATAAGACGTAGAGCCCTTAGAAGACTGCAAGGCCCATAGCAAATCTCACTAGTACTAAATCTCATTATGATTGAGCCTTTGCTGTGGCTCAATCTGCTAACCCCTTTATAAAGATTATCTCACGGAATCACAAAACAATTTTCTGAGGTGGGTTGGATATTTATACCCATTACCCAAAGGAGGAAATTGAAGCTTGGCTAGACGGAGCATCTTGCTTAAGACCAGAGAGCCCTGTTATGTGCGAGCACTTTGTGGATTGTAGGGCCCTGCGTGGCACTGTTGTGATGTGATACAGACATTGGAGCCATGACCTGCAGCCAGGCATCCCTGCTGCTTCTCCAGTGTTCTCGCCTCCCAACACACCAGCTGTGCTGAATGCAGACTTGTGGGCTTGGAGTCAGGCAGACCTGGCTTTGAGTTCCTGCTCGTCCACTCATAAGCTATGTGATCTTAAGCAAGTTGTTTAAACTGTCTGAGCCTTTATTTTCTCACCTGTGAAATGACTCTGAAAATGCCGACCTCATTGGTTGAGGATAGAGAGAGAGAAGGGCTCTGATGAGTAAAACACACCCAGCTGGGTGAGTTATCTCTGCTGCCCTCATATCATTACTCTGGATTCTATTTCTCTTTGCTGGGAGATTTTTGATGATGGATTCAATCTCCTTAAATGTGATTGGTTTGTTAAGTTCTTGTATTTCTCGTAGCGTCAGTGTAGGTTGGTTGTGCATTGCTAGGAATTTGTCCATTTCAACTAGGTTGTCTAGTTTGTTGGCATACAGTTTCTCATAATATCCTCTTATGATTCTTTTTATTTCTATGGGATCATTTGTAACTTCCCCCCTTTCATTTCTGATTGTATTTATTTGCATCTTCTCTCTTTTTTTCTTCGTTAGTCTAGCTACGGTGTTACCAGATTTTGTCTGTTTTTGACTTATGCTGCAGAAATGAATTTCAGAGCACATTGGGTTAGTTGGGCCAGTAATTTTTTAAGGTAGGGAGGGAAGAGATCATGGGTCCCCAGTAGAGGGTAAGGAGCTGGAGAGTGATAGAGGGCTGGTTTATAGACTACAACTTCTCATTATAGATTATAAATGCCCAGGTTTTACTTGCATGTTGTTCCATGCAGAGGGGACATGGCGAGAGCAGGGTGCAGAAGCCAAGAGGGCCGAGAGTGAGAGAGACTTTTGTGCCTGTTTTAAAACCATTAATTATTCTACCCCTTTGCTAATTGCATGGGAGGAGTTCCAGCTGTTTGCTGTTTTGATTGATTACCCCACCCATCAATACCCCAGGTGGGCCCAGTGATAATGTCCCTGGAGAATATCCGGAGCTTCTCCTGGGAATCTCCGGGAATCTCATTCCGGAATGAGATTCTCATGAGGGTGTTCTAGCAGCCATCTTCAGGTATCTGTGTCCACGTGGACTTCTTGCCAGGTTCCAGATCTGTCTATTGATTCCCTATATTAGCGTCAGTGTAGGTTGGTTGTGTATTTCTAGGAATTTGTCCATTTCAACTAGATTGTCTAGTTTGTTGGCATACAATTTCTCATAATATCCTCTTATGATTCTTTTTATTTCTTGGGGTCATTTATAACTTCCCCCTTTCATTTCTGATTGTATTTATTTGCATCTTCTCTCTTTTTTTCTTTGTTAGTCTAGCTAGGTGTTGTCAATTTTATTGATCTCCTCAAAGAACCAGCTTTTGTTTTTGTTGATTTTCTCTATTGTTTTTTTTTGTTGTTGTTGTTCTCATTATCATTTGTTTATGCTCTAATCTTTATTATTTCTTTCCTTCTGCTTGCTTTGGGATTGGTTTGCTGTTCTTTTTCTAGTTTCTCTAGTTGTTCAGTTAAATCTTTGAGTTTAGCTCTTTCTTCTTTTTTAATATAAGTGTTTAGGGCTATAAATTTCCTCTCAAGACTGCCTTCGCTATATCCCATAAATTTTTTTTTTTTTTTTTTTTAAAGATTTTATTTATTCATTCATTCATCCCCCCTTGCTGCTTGTGCTCGCTGGGTCAGCCAACCACGCCGTGCGGGCGGGCCCGCCCTCACCAGGAGGCCCCGGGAACCGAACCCGGGGCCTCCCATATGGCAAACGGGAGCCCCACTGATCGAGCCACAGCCGCTTCCCATATCCCATAAGTTTTGATACATTGTGTTCTCGTTTTCATTTGTCTCAATATATTTGCTGATTTCTCTTGCAATTTCTTCTTTGACCCACTGATTATTTAGGAGTGTGTTGTTCAGCCTCTACACATTTGTGAATTTACTTTTTTCCTGTCTATTATTGATTTCCAGTTTCATTCCAAGGATGCTTTGTATAATTTCAATCTTTTTATATTTATTGAGATCCATGGGATCCATGGGCACTTGAGAAGAAGGTATAACCCGCTGAGTTTGGATGCAGTGTTCTGTATATGTCTGTTAGATCTAACTTGTTTATCTTATTGTTCAAGTTCTCTGTTTCCTTGTTGAAAGATCTTCTGTCTAGTTGTTCTATCTAATGATGTGAGGGGGGTGTTGAAGTCTCCAATGATTATTGTAGAAATGTCTATTTCTCCCTTCAATTTTGCCAGAGTTTGTCTCTTGTATTTTGGGGCACCCTGGTTAGGTGCATAGATATTTATGACTGTTATATCTTCCTGGTAGATTGTCCCTTTTATTAATATATAATGGCCTTCTGTATCTCTTATAACTTTTTTTTGCATTTAAAGTCTGTTTTGTCTGATATTAGTATAGCTACCCCTGCTCTTTTCTGGTTACTATTCGCATGGATTATCTTTTTTTTCCAACCTTTCACTTTCAGCCTGCTTGAATCCCTGGGTCTAAGGTGAGTTTCTTATAAGCAGCATATGGATGGCTCATGTGTTTTTTAATCCATTCTATCAGTCTGTAGCTTTTGATTGGGGAGTTTAATCCATTCACATACTGTACATGCACTATTTACTTCCTCCCTTTTATTCTTTGATTTTCATATGTCATATCTTATTTTTGTCTGTCTTTTTACTCCTTTGGTTATTCTTTCTGTTATTATTTCTTCTATACACTCCTCCAAGCCTGTCTCCCCTGTCTTTTTCTTTCAGGTTCTAAGGCTTCCTTTAATATTTTCTGCAAAGGTGGATACTCTTTTGCAAACTCTTAGTTTCTGTTTGTTTGTGAATATTTTATATTCACCTTCATATCTGAAGGACAGTTTTGCTGGATAAAGAATTCTTGGCTGGCAGTTTTTCTCATTCAGTATCCTAACCACATCATACCACTGTCTTCTCGCCTCCATGGTTTCTGAAGAGAAATCTGCACTAAGTCTTACTGGATGTCCCTTGTACATGATAGTTTGCTTCTCCCTTGCTGCTTTCAGAATTTTCTCTTTCTCTTTGACATTTGACAATATAAGTAGTATGTGTCTTTGAGTAGATCTATTTGGATTTATTCTGATTGGGGTATGGTGTGCTTCTTGGACATGTAAGTTCATTTCTTTCATAAGAGTTGAGAAATTTTCAGCTATTATTTCCTCAAGTACTCTTTCTGCCTCTTTTCCCTTGTATTCTTCTTTGGGAACTCCCATGACACGTATGTTGTTGCGTTTTGTGTTGTCATTCAATTCTCTGAGCCCCTGCTCAATTTTTCCCTTTTTCTTCTCTCTCTGTTCTTTTCTCTCTTCAATTTTAGCTCTTCTGTCTTCGGTATCACTTATTCTTTCTTCTATCATTTCAAGTCTGCTGTTGTATGCCTCAAATGTGTTTTTTTATCTCACCTATTGTGTCTTTCATTCCCATGAACTCCGTTACTTTTCTGTTCAGGTTTTCAAATTCTTCTTTGCGTTCACTCAATGTCTTCTTGATGTCATTTATCTCTTTAACCATATTGTCTTTCAACTCATTAATTTGATTTTGTAAATTTGTGTACATCTCTCTGATTAGTTCTCTCAAATTCTGCATCACTCCTGGGCTTTGATATATTTCTTTTCTTTTTTAAAGATTTTATTTTATTTTTATTTATTTATTCATTTATCCCCCTCTTGCTGCTTGTGCTCGCTGGCCAGCCAACCACGCCGTGCGGGCGGGCCTGCCCTCACCAGGAGGCTCCGGGAACTGAACCCGGGGCCCCCCATATGGTAAACAGGAGCCCTACCGATTGAGCCACAGCCGCTTCCCGATATATTTCTTTTCTTGGGTCATGTCTTCTATTTTCTTAGTATGGCTCATAATTTTTTGCTGGTGTTTAGGCATCTGATTAGGATGTAGTTTATTCAGATGCTCAATTTCTTTCTCTTTTGTAGGGATTTAGTGGCAGGAGGCTGTGGGTTACCACTGATCTTTGGTTTTTGGCTCCACCTGGATTGTTAGGATTGTCCTGCTGGTTGCTCAAAACTGGGCACTGGACCCAGTAATTGGTTGTAGAGTCGCTTCCTAGGGCCTTAGGCAGGGAGGCTATAGAAGCCGGAAAAAGACTCTCTTACTTCTCATTTTCTCACATGCACCTCCTTGGTCTGCCAGTAGATGGCGCCCTTTGGTAGCTCTCTGTTCAATGCCTGGCCGGAGTGTATCTGTTGCAATACAAACCCCATCAATGTGATAGAGCTTCCTGTCTCAAGGCTATGAGCCTTATAATTCAAACTTTCTTTGAGACAGTTCTCCAGCCTTCTCTGGCAGCCCCCTCCCTTTTCCTAGCTAGGAAATATTTCCACTCCCTTCTGAGTCCTCAACAATCAGTCCTGGTTAGTAGAGGAGGAGATTGGGAGGTTTGTATATCTTTAGCCCCTGGCAGGCTCCCAAGGCAAACAATGGCTCAGCCACTCCCAGCCTAGAAGATCTTTTGGTACACAGCAGACCATATTTGTGAGTCAAAAGCTGAGTCAGCCTTAGGCTGTGTCCCTCTCTCTCCCCTTTCCTGGGGTGGTAGATCCCTGGAGCCCTCTGTCTGTAGTTGCAGACCCAGAGGCCCGAGATTTTTTAAGTATCTTTAATGTGGGGATGGTGCCTAGTGTGGGGATGGTGCCGGCAGCTCACTCTCCTCTGGGTAGTGTCAGCCTTTGCCTGCTGTCCCAAACCCTAGAAGATCTTTTTCTGTGCTGTGTCAGCCTGTCCTCTAGCTATTTTTCTGCTCTATTTCTTTCAGGCTCTAAGTTAATAGCAAGGGGACAAGCAATATGGGCTACTCACTCTTCTGGGATATACTGATGCGTGGCAAGTGGGGGGATATTCAAGAACATAGGTCTTGTTTGGGGTTGACTACAGTGCAGGGCAGGCTGGGTTGGGTCATGGATGCAACAGCTGGAAGCCAGTGGTCACCAGGGGATGGGCAGACATTGATGATAATGACTGGTTTCTTTTTCTTTCTTTAAAAAAATGAGGTGTGTGTCCCCGAGGTGAATTTAGAAGCTTTGGAAGGTGTGAGCTGTCCCCACGGGTGGCCACAGCATGGAGAAATCACGTTCCAGGATTATCAGGTGAAATATGGAGACAACACACCTATTGTCCTCAAAGGCATCAACCTGACCATTCACAGCCAGGAAGTGGTGGGCATTGTGGGAGGGATGGGCTGGAGTGAGCTGAGCCCTCTGCATCCCCATCTCCCTTTGGCCTTAGGTGCTAGGCTTATTTTGGGTGTGTGTTCACTCAATCCCTCCACAAGTATTACAGGGCCCTCCCTCCAGGCTAGACACTGGGACTAGTGAGGTGAGCAAGACCCCAAGCTTCCTGCTATCATGGAATTCCAGCGGAGGAAGCAGATGTTAAAAACACATCACCAAATAAAGACAGACAGAAGGTAGTCACAGACTGGGGTGGCTGCCATGATGGACCTAAATGGGGAGGCCCTTTACTGAATATAGATGGGCATTGTGAGCTGCCAAGGCCTGGGCTCTGGGCAGGCCTTTGAGCTGAGGCGCAAAGGGTAAACAGGGTCCAGGGGAGGCTAAGCGAGGATGAGGAGCAAGGGGCAAGCCGTGAAATCTGGATCTTCCTACTCCTTCTTTCCTTCTCCTTCCTTCCCTTCCCAGACCTCTCCTATCAGCCTCCTCCTCTTCCTCCTTTGTCCTCCCCTTTCCCTCCCTTCCTTTCTTATTACTTTTGGGAGGTTTGGCCTAAGCACCCCTCCCCATATTTGCATTGTTCAAAGATGCCACTCAAAAGTGGTTCTTGCCACTGTCAAGCTGATGCTCCTCTATATTATCTTTGAGTTGCATCCCCTTTGCTTTGGGAAAGTGGCCTCATTTTTGCAAGATCCTTTGGGAGCCTTGGAGCTACTCTTCCAGGTAGCACCCTGGTACCAGGTAGCAAGATTTCCTGGGCCCCTACCCTCCCAGACCCTGGCAGCACTTGCAGCATCACAAGATGAAGAACTTCTACCTGCATCCTTCATGTGTTCTTCCCTTGCTATATTCTGACTGCCAGTTGATCTGGGAGGGCTGGGATCTGGCACAGAGGAGCTCTCAGGAGGTTTCTATCCAATAGATATTTCTTGGTTACCTACTGTGTGCCAGGCACTGGGAACACTCAGCTTCTACACTCCTAGGGGTCAAAGACACAAATGCCTTCAGGGCCTAGCAAGGAATATAGATGGTTGACCTGGATCTGGATCCAGATGGATAAAAGGGGTGAGGAGGGCATGTGCCAGTGTGGCAAGCTGGAGAACACTATTCTGTCTAAAGGAAGCAGCCACACTCAGCTCCAGCTGCTTGTTACCTGGGGCAGGGGGTGGGAGGTATGTGTGGAGTGTTGGCCCAGTGTGGCCAGTTCTACTGCATGGAACTTCAATTTTTGTATATTAGATCTTTGGATTTCTTAATGCTGGCAAGGAATTACAAAACCTGGGTGTGGGCTGGATTTGACCAGGGGCTCCCTTTGTGACCTCTTGTGTGGGCTGTAAGAAAGATGTTTGGAACAAAGACCGTAGTCCTCTTCTGCCCTCTCAGGTAACAAAGAATGGGCCTTGGAGGTGAGCGGGTCAGGTGTGAAGGACAGGTGTGACCTGTTCTGGTCCTTGCGGTTTTTTCTTGCCCACTAGGTAAGTCTTCTTTGGGGATGGCTCTCTTCTGCCTAGTGGATCCTGCAGCGGGCCAGATTCTTATCAGTGGGGTGGACGTCTGCAGTGTCAGCCTGGATGACCTGAGGTCCAAGCTCTCCCTCATCCCTCAAGATCCTTCCTGCTCTCTGGAATCATCAGGCAAGTGCTAGGCCAGGTCCAGTCTGGTGTGGAGGGCAGGCTCCAGAGGAGGAGTCCCAGGACCAGGATTTCAGGGCATGGCTGCCTCCCATGAGCTGGCCACCTGGCCAATACCCCAATTTCCAGGCCTCCAAGCTCTCCTTAGACACCTATTTGGCCATCTGTTGAGGTGTCTTTGAGGACTGAATGGGGCCCTGCTATACACAAGAGCACTTTGAAAACTATAATGTCCCAAACAAAAGCAAGCATGGTTTTCATTTTTATTTTTATTTTTAAATCTGATGGGATTGGTCAAATTTCAGTTCATCATTAAGCATTTGCACTTTGGCTACCGTATGCTTTCATGTCCAGATGTGGCTTCTTCTCTTCTCTCTACCCACTGGGAGAGGTTTAGACTGGACATTAGGAAGCACTTCTGGGCCATGGAGAAGCGAGAAATAATCCAGGCAGTGAAGCAGACAGAACTGGATTTTTCAGCCTCTTTTTTTTTTTTTTTTTTTTTTTATTATGGGTAAAAATCAAAATTCTCACAACACATACAAACATCTGCAAAATGATATATAAATATACATGCACACATGTGCACCTGCTTACAAAAATGTTGTCCATATATACATATATTCTAAGAGGCTCCCAGATCACCCAAAACACCACATGGAACCCACTGGGATTCCCATGTTGCCCACCTCCCACACCTCCCATCACATCCCACACAAACATCTCCCACAGTGTGGCCCACCACCCTCAATGAACTTACACATCCTGGAGCCTTGCCACCAACCATAGACCACAGTTCACACTGTAGACCACACCCTCTCCCACTCAGTTCTGAGTGGTGTGTGCTGATTTAAAATGGCCTACATCCGTTGCCACAACAGTACTCAGGACAACCTCCAACTCCCAAAGAAGCCACTGTATTTCAACTGCTCGTCCCCTCCCTACCCCAAAAGTGTCAAGTGGCCACTGGCTCCACCTCATTGTTATAATTTCTTGCATTGCTAGAATCACCATATGTGAACAACAGAATACCATCAAGTCCACTCTAGTCCATAGTTCTTCCCCCAATCCTGAGGGGACTGGGATGGTGATGTCCACTCCAACTCCAAGTGAGAGAGGGCCTACATCCCATGGATACGGTGGGTGGGATGATCCCGCCTGCAGATGCAGGCCCTCTCCATTCCCTGGGATGGCCATTTCCCATCGTTGTCTCCTCACCAGGTGACTTGGATGAGTCCATTGAGCTGTAGGGTAGGAGTTGCAGCTCCACCTAGATTTCATGCACACCTGGCACATAGGTAGGCAGGAGGCTCCAGTCTCTGGAAGTATACCTAAAAACTCCAGCATCGCATATAGGTTTGAATAGAAGGGACTGGTGAACCATGTGCAGGGAGGACTTATTTGAGTCCAACTCTGTCACTCTCAGGAGCACAGACTCCAAAATAGAACCCACTGATAAGGCATCAGTCTCTGGGGCCATCCCCCCCCATATAGGACCAGGGTGTCTCCGGAGCTTTCAGGAACCCCACTGAGTGGGGTGATAGGCTCTTAGATGTTCTATGAGCTCCTACTGAGGTGTGCATAAGAGTTACCTCTGGGATGACCTCCCAACTCTCTTTGAAGTCTCTTAGCCACTTGAACTCGTTTGTCTTTACCATTTCCCCCTTTTATTCAAGGTCTTTTTCCAGTTG
>JAKSZT010054565.1:9954265-10066245 GCA_026826555.1 Tolypeutes matacus | reverse complement strand
GATTGGGACATTCAAAAAATGGGCAAAAAAGCAAAGGAAATGCCTTTAAAATATATATATATATATATATATATTCATTTTTTTTCCTTTCTCCTTTCTTTTTTCCCTTTTTTCCTTCCCTTTATCACTGTGTTATCGGATGTCTGGTGTGCCATGACACCTTCCTCCTCTCAATCCCCATTGTCTCCCAATTTTTCATTTAATTTTCAAAGAAGTTTAGGTCACAGCAAAGTCACACACGGAGTGCCGGAGACTCCCAGATACCAAACCACTCCCCCTTCCCCACCCCATATTAACTCTGCCTCCTTTTTTTTTGGTTGTTAGCATTGTTATAACTGTTATGCAGATAGCAAAATATAGCAACTAAACATTATCAGTGATTTACAGTATAGTTTACAATTTAGATGATACAGTTTAATAATTTTGATGGTATTTACCATGTCCTGTGTCCATTACTGTAAGGTAATGAAAAACCTTCCCCATGACCACCAAACAACCCATTAGATCTTGACTGTTCCCTTCTCCCCAGCCCCCCAGGGCCCATGATACCCCCCTCTCCCAACCCATGGAATGTCAAGATTCACAGTTACATGCCCTGGGGATTTGAACCAGCTCTTCCTAATCCACCCACCCCCCAGTGCTGCACCACCAAACCCAGGAACATCACCACTCATCTGCCCCATCCCCCAACATGCAACCACACTCTATCCCTTTACCATAGATTATGTCCATATGGGTGATGGCTCAAAGCCTGCTCTTCTCTTACTCTCGTTTACCACACTTTTTATTTTCTCTGAAGTCAACTGGGGGGACTAAGCTTTATCCAGATTAGTGCTGCTACTTGGAGTCCATGTTAGCTAGACACAAAGGCATGGAGACTGAGGAAGTATGGGGAATATCTGCTTCTAATGCTTTAAAAATAAGCTAGATCCCACATGTTTCAGGGATATTTAAGGGGCATTCTTAGGGGCAGAAGCATGGACTGACCCCCAGAGCTATCTTCATTCATTCATTCATCCTTCCATCCATTTAACTTGCCTTTTCTGAGCCTCTGACAGACAATGTGCTAGGGACTGGGGACTTTCATGAATGAACACTCACCCCCCCCCCCCGCCCCAGGAGCTCACAATTTAGTTGGGGAAGAGGGTTGTGCAGATGTATGATCCTACTCATGACAATACATGGAGGTAAATGCTAAATCAGAGATATGAACAAAGTGCTAAGGGACCCTAGAAGTGGAGCAATTCCTGGATGAATCCAGAAAGTCTTCACAGAGAAGGGGACATTTGAGCAGGCTCTTGATGATTGAGTAGGTGCTTGCTTGGCAGAAAAATGGATGAAAGTCATTCCAGGGAGAGTGAGCAATATGTGCATAGACAAGGGGTTTCAAAGGGACTTTGTTGTGTTAGGGGAATGATAAGGCATTTAGTGATAGTTTTCTGTGTTAAGGTAGACCTTCACCAATACTATTGTACCTTGGTGAAAGAGTAGTAAAAATGCAAACTAACATTTACTGAGCATTTATATGTGCCACCTCTATGCTTTAATATGTTGTCTCATTTAACTGCATAACAACCCTATGAGGTAGGCACTGTTATTATCTCCATTTTGCAGATGAAGAAACTGAACTGAGAGAGGTAAAGTGACTTGTTTAAGAACACACCCAAATAAATGGTAAAGATGAGATATGACCACAGGTAGTCTAAACCCATCACCTATGATATTACCTCCTTGTAGTAAGAAGAACTGTGGACTGGAATCCAGGAGATCTGGGTCCTCTGCCCTTTAGGTATTCTTCCAACTCCGAGTATCTCCGAATCCAGCCTGCTCTCATACTGTGATATGACCTTTAATAAGCCATTTAACAGTGAACCACACTTTCCTTATCAATGAAAGGGCTATAAGTAGAAAGATACTTCTCCACCGATCTCATGGGGGGATGGGATGGTAAATGAGCCCATCTGTAAAAATGTTTTAGAGAAGTATCACATGTCGTGCAAATAAGGTGTTCTACCTGACACTAATTTAACACAACCCAGTTGGGCACACAAAATATGGGTGGACGTCAGAACTGGGAAAACTAAAGCAGAGGCTGAGAACAGATTTCAGTGGGGGAGGGAGGGGGTGATTGCATAACAGGGAACTGTTTACAATGTTGCCAAATGACACAAACCTTATTGAGGGTAAAGTTCAGATAGCTCCCAACCTGAGGTTGGTTGCTTGCATCATCAGTTAGGATTCTTTCCACTGCAAGAGACAGGAAAACCAACCCCAAATAGCCTCAGCAAAAAAGGCCTCTCTGGCCTCTCATACAGGAAAGGCCGAGGCTGGATTCAAGGAGCCTGCTTCCCCTCTCTCTGCCTTGGTTTCATTTACAGGCTCTGCATGAGGCCCCTGGGGGCTCCACGAGTCCCACTCCTGCGGCAGTATGGGTGCAGCCTCTTGCGTTCAGCGCTGGGAAGGGGCAAACGTCGGCATCACTGAAGTGTATACTTGAAAGTGGTTAAAATGGGAAATTTTATATTGCATGTGTGTTACCAGAATAAACATACACACACACACACACACCATAGAACTGCACAACCCAAAGAGTGAACCATAATGTAAACTATGGACTATAGTTAATAATATTATTATAATAATATTGGTCCATCAGTTGTTAACAAACATACCACACTAAAGCAAAATGTTAATTATAGGGAAAATTGTGTGTGTGTGTGTGTGTGTGTGTGTAGGTATATGGGAACTCTGTGCCTTCTGCATGATTTTTCTGTAAACCTACAACTGCTCTAATAAAAACAACCCCCCCCCAAAAAAAAAAAAAAAAAAAACAACAAAAAACCAAGAAACAAAAAACACAAGTCCTGAGATATGCTCTGCTTGGTTACCTTCCCACCCCTGAACTAACCTTTGTGGGCAGGGATTGCCATGTGCTGACTGGCTCACATCTGAGTTGCCGGCTTCATGCCTGGAGTTGGTGGTGGAGCCTCACCTGGAACACCTGGGCTTGAGAGCTGGGGAGGAGGTGGCTCCCCAAACAAAGTATGGGAGCTGCTGCCTGAAGAAGAAGGAATAGGTGACTGGCAGGCACAAGAAATGGCCACACGTGATGGTTCCAGGGGTTTACCTAGATACCCTCTTATCCCATAATCCAGTTCCAACCACTTTTGTGCTTTTGCTGTGCATAGGATACAGTGCCCAAAGACCGGGTGAGGTCCTTGAACGCTCTCTTCCTCTTATACGGCAGATTCAACCTAGACCCCTTTGACTGCTACACAGACCAGCAGATCTGTGGGCTTTGGGGAGGACATTCCTGGCCAAGTCGGTAAGTTACTCCGAAGCCAAATTCTTGGTCTTTGTCTACCTCTTTCACAGGGGAGCTGGCCTTTTGGGGCTCCCCTCAGTTGGTATTGCAGATGCTGCTGCTTTGGGGGATAGACTAAATCATCTCATGGAGCTGATTCTGAAAAAAGGGCTGATGGCACTCAGGCACCAATGGTGTGCCAGGTGCCCAGGGGACACAGCAGGGAAAAGGCAGGTAGAGTTTTTCCCCTCCCAGCGCTTACATTCAATGGGAGATAAAGGCATCAAACAAATAAATACATGAGATACTTTCAGATAGTGGTAAGATAGCTGTAAGGATAGTATGACGGTAATGAAACTTCCATGGGGAGCAACTCTTTTAGGAGGGTGGTCAGGCAAGGCCCCTTTAAGGATGTGACACTTGAGTTGAGACCAAATATTGAGGGGACAGCTGGGTAAAGATCTTTGAGAGAACATTCCAGGCTCAGGAACTGGCATATGCAAAGGCCCTGAGGTGGCGTGACATAGGCACAGTTAAGGAACTGGAAGACCAGTGTCTGGAGTGTAAAGAGAGTGGGGAGTATTACAAAATGTGACCAGAGACCTCAAGGGGATCAGGTTGGGCCCTGGGCCTCAGTGGCCTCCGTGGTGTCTGTTCAACTCTGTTATGATAGATCTCAAAGTTCCCGAAAAGACTGCAAGCAGAAGTTGTGGAAAATGGTGAAAACTTCTCTGTGGGGGAGAGGCAGCTGCTCTGCATTGCTTGAGTCCTCCTTCGTGACTCCAAGGTGAGACTGCTGCCCTCGGGCAGGGGAAATTGCTTCCTCTTGAGTGTTACACTGAGGGAACACTGACTTTTAGAAAACCTAAGGTGACTTGAGAATTTTTTTTTCACGTAGATGCTTTTCTCTTTGGGCAGAGCTGCCAGCTCCATATTTATAGGTGCAGATGCATGGATAAAGGGTTCTGCATTGTGCAATCTGATAACATTTCCTTACAGCTCGGGGAGAAAGGCACTGTGATTTTCATTTTATTATGGGAGAAACTGAGGTCTCTAGTCTCAGACGCATTCATTAGATATTTTGGGGGTGCTTATATTTGCCAAGACCTGACGAGGAAGAGACAATTCCTGCCCTTGTCAGTAAGGTAGAGAGGTCAGCAAGCTGTGATCATAGAGGGTTATAAATGCTCAGATGACCAGGAACCCTTAGCTCAGGGGCTCTGAAAATCTACCTGGAAGAGACATGGGGGTTGAGAAAGAGTTGTCCAGATGAAGAGGGCATCTGGATGGGGAGGGGAGAGCAGGGGACTGTGTTAGGCAGAGGGAGCATGTGGCAGAGGCAGGAAGGAACAAGGCAGCTGGAAGAACCAACTGTTCAGTGTGGCTGGAAGGGTGAATGGTGACAAGAGAGAGGAGGCCGCAAAGGCAGGTGGAGGCCACATCCCTGCTCAGGGGCCAGAACTTTACCCTAATGGAAAGGGGAAGCCCGGAGCACAGCAGTGATGTTTGTGTCTTAGAGAGATAGCTTTGTCTGCTTCCATGGAGAATGGATTGAAGGGGGTGACCCTGGTGGTCAGGGACCCGTTGGAAGGTTGTTCAAGGTTTCCATGCATGCAAGTGATGGTGGCAAATGGATTTGGACTTGGGTAGTGGAAGCAGGAGGTAGGGCTTTGGAAGATATTTAGAAGGGTTATTTGATAGGACTTGGTGACTGGAGGGGAGGGAGAGGATACTTGCTGCATGGATGGTGCCTGCCATGGGCTGCCACGCTGTTTTTTCTCCTGCATGACCACAGTGTGAGTACCAGGCTAGATATTTTTTCCACAAAAATTCACAGGGCTTGCTCATTTCATCGAATGCTGTTCCACATATATTTAAGGCACAGTTGAGGCATTGTAGGTGGGGATCTCAGTCTGGGCTCCATGAAACCCTGGTAGTGTGTTCCACCACTGAAATCAAATAACGATGCTCTCTTCCTAGAAAAAGGTGAATGGTTAGAAACTCAGTAACTTAGAAATGGCCTGCACTCCATCCTTAAAACTTTGGTGGAGGACACCCCACTTGCCTCTACTAGAATTGGGAATCAGATGACAGCTGATCCAGAGCAAAATTACCTATTTTTTTAAAGTTTGATGTCACAGTATTTCTTGGAGTTTTCCAAATATTTTGCCAGTAATTTCAAATGTTCAACTAGTTAGGAGTCTGTTGGAGTGAACCTTCCCTCTCACAAGTGAGGTAACACATACCTACATACGCCCACACTTAAACATGTGTTTACTTCCTCCACATGGGCACACTCAGATGCAGACACTAATACCCACTCACACTCTGAGCACACACACACGTGCGCATATGCATACATGCACATGTAAGCACATGCATGTCTGCGCAAAACACTCACACACCGCACAAGTCCCACTCACAAGAGGTCGCCCCCCACCATTGTTAACTAATGCTGAATGTAAAAAAATGTTCGTGTTGACTGTAAGTGCTGTGGGGAAAAGACCTGGCAGAAGTCAGTGGCACCTGAAGAGGGGGCAAAGGTTTCAGAGGAGACAGGGCTTCCCCCTCTTCTTAAGGAAGATCAACAACAGAATTTGCAATATGCATGTGGTACTTTTGTAACTTCTCAGTTCCCTATTTCACAGCTACTTAGCCACTTGGTGCTGAAATTGCTTCCTCTACTTTGTGTTTCCCAAATTCAGCCCACCCACTTTATGATTTCTGTCATATTTCTGTACCATCTATAACTTTGATTTACTAATGATACTCCCTTTTTCAAACAGTCTCATCCTAAACAGTAACATTTGTGAAATCATCCTTCACGAGCTAGTTATATTTTTCAAAGGCACATTACTAACGAAATAAATACCGACTAAAAAGAAATTTTTATCCATGAACTCTCTGCAGCCATTTCATGTGCCACCTGGGGGTATGGGCCATCCAGGCTTTGGGGAACACTGCTCTACATTCATTAAGCAAAGAGAAAGGCCGTTAATAACACTGCCACTGGGACATTTTGATTTCCAATAATTTAATTCTCTGGTCACGAAAATATAATAAGCTCTTGGTTGAGACTTAACATCTAATAATGTATGGATAATTAGAGCTTAGAGTGGGTTTGGAGCTCAGTCCAATTCTGCAGAGGAAAGGACTTACCCCAAGCTCCATAGTGAATTAGCAGTAGAACTGGGACTAGATCTGGGTCTCCAGGGACCGAGGAAGCCATATTCACCTGTTTTGTTCCCACCAGATCATCCTCATTGATGAAGCCATGGTCTCCATTGACCTGGAGACTGACACCCTGATCCAGCAGGCCATCCGCAAAGCCTTCCGGGGCTGCACAGTACTGGTCATTGCACACAGCATCACCACGGTCCTAAACCGGGACCACATTCTTGTCATGGACAATGGGGAGGTGAGAGCTGCCCCTTTAGGCTGGTTGGGGGGATGGATGCTCAGGTTGCTGCTGCAGGGGGCTTCCCATTCTTCAAGATCCAGCTCAGCTGTGTCCCGGTCTCCTCCCCTCCTTGCTCCACCTTCTAGGTGGTGGAGTTTGACAGGCCAGAGGTGCTGCAGAAGAAACCTGGGTCCATGTTTGCAGCCCTGCTGGCTTCAGCTAGTTCTTCGCTGAGCTAAGGAGAAATGGAGATGCACGGAGGCTGGAGGGGCTGGGCTCAGAGGTCCACCAAGGTGTAGCTGGGAGACCTGCACTCTATGACCTTCTTGCAAGAGATGGCTGCTTCTCCGGAATGCAGGGCTGAAATGTGAATATGGTGAGGTGTGCTAGTGATGGGATGGAAAAGCTGAACATAGAATAAGCCACTCTGTGGTTCTCTAAACCTTGGAGCCCTAGTACCATTTGAGACCATATGGTCAAATGACCATGTGTCTCTCTTTAACTTATATGTTGAATAATTTCATAGTAAAGTAAAAGCTTTTAGTTTTCTGATTTGTTTTCAAAGTATTGCCAATGATGGATTGATTTTTTATAAAAAATAAATCTAAGAAAAAGTCACCTTCTTCGTTATGCTTCCTATCTATGTTAGCTGGTACTCATTCAGTTTCAAGGACGAGAAATCTCCTCACACTGACTTTTGAAAAAAGGGACTTTATTGGCTTACATAACTGAGAGGTCCAGAAAAAGCCCAGGGTTAGGTGCCTGTATCAAAAGGATGTCTGTCTTTGTGAACTCCATCTCTTTTCTCCCAGCTCTGCTGTCCTTTGGTTTGAGTCATTTTCTGGCCTTCTTTCACCTTTCATCAGAAGCTCCAGGCTCACCTCGTTCCAGCTCAGCAACACCAGGGCCTCTTTCTCTAGTGGTTCTGGCAAAGGCTCTAAGGCTCAGTCTCACTGGCTGACTTGGGTCATCCCTGAATTGACTACACGAGAAGCTACCGGAATACAGTGATTTGCCAGGTCTGAGTTGCAAGCCCACACCTGGGCCTGAGGATGGTGTCAGCTGCCCCAAATCACATGGACTGAGATTGGAGCAGGTTGGGTGCTCCAAAATAAGACTGGGGTGCTCTTAGTAGGTAAAGGAGTAATGACTATGGATGCTGGCAGGCCCAAAGCAGTAGTTTCAATCATGTTTGTTTACTGGTTAGGAGCATACATGGGTGGAATAGAGTTTATTTATAACAAATGCCAACTGGAAATAAGATAATTTCTTGTGGGTATCACTATATATTTGTGTGATTATAGATATATAAATAGAAAAAGTGATTATTTTCAATTTACTTCTAGGGAGACCTCATTGCTGGGGGGGAAATATGTTTCAAAGTACTTTCCTTTTTGTTTTCAGATTAGAGGTATCCGATTTCCCCAAAATGCCATAAGATAAATGAATTCAGTAAACAAATATTTCCTACTCTGTCTCTTGTGCTTGGGTAGGTGTTGGGACGCAACGGTGAACAATACAGATGGTGTTCCTGCCCTTATGGATTAGAAAACTAGGGAGAGGAAGCAAAAAGTAAAAGCAAACAGGCAGTTACAGAACAGGGTGACAACAGAGGGTATAGGGACCGGGAGATGAGGACAGTCAGGTGGGCTTCCTGGTGGAAGCGAGAACTGAACCAAGACCTGAAAATGAACATTTACTCAGATGAAGGGGATTGGGCAAGAAGGACTGTTCCAGGTAGAGAGAACAGCAAACAAGTGCCTGTGGGAATGGACTCTGACAGAGGCTGACATGATGCCTGAGCCAAGCCGAGGAAAATGCCCGAGTCCCAGTGAGTGACACACATGCATTGCCCTCTGCCTCTTCCCCAGCTGCTCAGAGACACTGGCTTCTCCTTCCAGGGCTGGCAGTGCTTCCTAGGTGAATGTCTTCTTTTCAAAATCCCTTTGCCCTGTTTATCCCCTTCCCCCCAATCCTTGTATATTTCTTCCTGGGAGCCCCACCATCCCATCCCATCTCTACAGAGCCAGAGTTGATCATCTGCAAATTGGGGGTGACTCTACTCACCCTGCCCTGCCCTCTCCCAGAGCTGCATGCGTTGTGGGTGAGAACGCAGGCCACAGCCCCGAGTCCTGCAACCTCCTCATCCACTATCCAAGTGTCCTTCCCTAGGGCCAAATTTAGCTGCCAAGTTTTCCTTGAGTTGGCCAGCAGATGGCAGGCTCTTCCCAAAAATGCAGGGAGGCCCTGCCACTTTCAGACCTGGTTAGATCCACAGAGAACCTACCAGGGAAAGTGGGAAGTGCTGGCCAGGCCCCATCCCACTTGCTTCGTCCCTGACCTCCAGCAGCAGTCTCTCTCCCTGGAATGGCTGCTTTATAAAGGCAGATGGGTACATGCCTAGGACGGTGTGCCTGGAGCTGCCCTGGCCTCTGTCTGTAGTTCTGGACACTCTGCTTTAATAGAAACTCCAAAATGCTCTTCAAAGGACAGCCTCCAGGGTAGCTGGAAAACCATGTTGTGAGAAGGACCAGTAGGGAGAGGGAAGGCTCTTACTTCAGAGTTAACATTCCTGAAGGGCCTCTCCTAAGTCGCTCCAGAGGGCAGCCCCTGGCCAGGAGAGGAGAGTGCTGAGATGATTAGAAAGCTTCTGCTAGAGTGGGTGCCTTAGGCAAGTTTCTTAGGGGTGGGAGCATTTTCTGACTCTGAAAGCTCTTGCCTGAGTAGGGAGTGGGGAGCCCTCTTCTGAACCCCAGGCTCAGGGAGGTTTCCCACAAAAATTGAGTGTTGGGAGGGATTCTGCTGGGGAGGAAAATTGGATTGGATTGGAAAACCTCTGTGATGTATATGACTCCATGCAATTTTTATGAAAATAATAATGCTTTAAGGCAGGGGTTCCCCAACGTCAATGAGCATCAGCTCTACCTGGAGGGCTGAAACACAGACTTTTGAGCCCCTCCAGCAGACGTTCTGGTTCAGTAGATCTGTGGCTCAAGAATTTGCGTTTCTAACACATTCCCTAGTGTTGCCAGTGTTGGTCCTGGCAAGCCATAGGGTCTTATAGTCTACTCCAGGAGACATATCAAGACAGCTCTCTAAACAGGAACCATTTCTACCCTATGGTACACTCTAGAGCCAGCTGTTAAGACAGTAAAATTTCACCCTATTAGCCTAAATGCTCTCTATTCTAGCCCTCTGCCTCATTTAAATAATTCTATGGAATCTGACTATGTCAGAGTAAGAAACAACTTTAGAGATCATTAGCCCAGATGTTCTTAGCCTGTGGTCCATGGACCTCTTGGCCAGATTAAGGGGATCCATGAAATTGATGGGAAATCATTTTGTCTTTATTTTTACCAATTTAAATTTAGCATTTCCCTCAATTATGAATGGGGCAACACACCTAATAGTATTAGCAGTACCTGTGACTTTTTCACCAATGGAAAGCAAAGGTATTTTCAAATCTCATTTCAGTTGTTTTGGATATCTCCAAGTATCATTCACACACACCGCTACTTTGAAATTATGATAGTTACTGCTACTGCTAGACCTACTGCTAGATTGTGTTATTTAGTGCATCAATATAGAAAAATGTACATTAAATATCCAACTTTTTTTTTTAAACATACTTTTATACCTATCTTTTGAAAGAATTGGTTTTCCTGGCAATCCTATGTATTTTATGCACCAGAAACATTCTGAGACTATATGAGACTGGCAAAGGGGTCTATGGCACAAAAAAGGTTAAGAATCCATGATCTAGTTTAGCTCTTTGCTTTTATAGATGGATCTGGAGACCCAGACAAAGGAGTTTTCTTAACCATGACTATGCCACTGGCTTTTAGCAGGCTGACTTGGGCCTCAAATCTAAGAAAGGGAAGAAAGGAAGTGAGAGACGAGGGTCAGGCAAGCTGCAAGGGCTAGTGGGAAACACCAAACCCCAAATACCATGGTCAGGCATGGTCTGCCCAGAGCAGGGGAATGAATTGGCTGGTTCCTTGGCAGTCCCCTCTTCATGGGAGTCCTATTTCTCATGCTCAGCCTACCTTTACCTGGGTTTTGCCACACGCTGCAGCCACTCTGAGCAGCATTAGGGCAAAATTATTTCCATTTCAACAATGAAGAGTATAATTTTCTAACTTGACATTTGTCCTTGAAAAATCCTTGGTTCTCAAATGCTCTGTAATCTGCACTATACTCTAGAGAAAACCATACTGCTCGTAGAAGCTTCTATTTCAATATGAGGGTCTCAATGTCAGGAGCATTCACCTGAAATGCTCTCTACCTGCTCTCCCTAACACACATATTCTGGGTTTGTGCCTGATTCATGACTTAAAGCTTAACAGAACAGGGGGTAGGTGTGGCTCAAATGGTTGAGAGTCTGTCTGCCATATGAAGGGACCTGGGTTTGATTCCCAGTACCTCCTGGTAAAATAAAAAAATATATAGAAGGTGCGCATGCTGCCAGGCCCTACGCGTGGGCAAGCCCCCAGGCTCCATGTGCGGGTGTGCCAGGCCTCTTGGGCTAGCATGCCAGGCCCCGCTGAGCCATGCAGCTAGATGATGACGTAACAAGGAGAGAGACACAGGGAAGAGCCAAGATTAGATGCACCAGAAAACCAGGAACTGAAGTGGCACACGTGGCAGAACATCTCTCTCCCACATTGGAGGTTCTCAGGATCGAATCCTGGTGAAGACTGGAGGAGAAGGATGAGAAGAGAGGGCAGGAAACAGACACAGAGAATTGCCCAGCGAATGGACACAAAACAGCAAATGGGAGAGGGGTTTAAAATGGATAAAGTAAGTAGATAAATAAATCTTAAAAAAAGAAAAAAGCTTACAGAGCACTTTCACAAACATTATTTCACATGTGTGCCATAAGGGTGTGCACAGTTGCTAGAGACGGCTATGAATTTTCATTCTGAGCTCCTTAGTAGTAAATGCAAAGAAAGAAAGATGTATCACAAGATCTCCATGACCCAATTGTTTAAAGAAAAAACAGTTGCTCACAAGAAGCATAGTTTTTCTGGTCCTGAAATGGAAAGGAATCTTTCTCATGTATGGGGTGAATTTTTGTTCCCAGGCTCAGCTCTTAACCATCACATGCTGTTGATGCTATACAACTCCATAATCTGATTTCTGAGTGATTCCTGGAGCCTCTGGGCCAGGTCACTTTCTCTATTTATATAATTTATATATATATATCTCCCTCTATAAAACTTTATACATATCTATAAACTCACTATATATTAACTCTTGCTATAAAACTATATATATATATATATATTTTAAATGCTTTCTATATAAACTATATAAACTCTTTCTCCATATTGTCTCTCTTTTTGTCTATCTATATATAATACAAACTTTAAAAAATTTGACTGAGTTCATGTCTTTTGACCTCTAAGGTTTATTGAATGCATGTTGGTGAAGGGCAGGAATAGGGAAAATTTCAGAGCCTCATTTGGGAATAAAGGCATAGCAGAACCCTAGAGCTGGGAAAACACTCTAGACCAGAGAACCCAAAACTTTCCACTGAGCACACCATTGAGTTTTGGGCACACGTACTCCCAATTTGTGCATATATATTAGTTTACAAATGATTTTCAGGATATACATGTGTATCACTGCACTCATGTATTTATACACAAAAGTTGAATTTTTAAAGGGATGAGAAATAATATAGAAAGGATTTCTAAATATTCTTCCTGAACCCCGATGGCTTCTCTTGCCCCCTCTCCTGGGGTGTGTATGACCCATATTGGGCCTTGGTTCCCTGACCTTGGGTAAACCCACAGTCTGGAACAAGAGCTTGTCTTTTCTTTTTTAAGGACTCCCTTGGGCAAAGACTGTACAAGCCCTCCCCGTCATTCCATCTCAGAAATCTATTTCCTGATAGGCCAAACATTCTTCTTTTTATAGTACCAAAATACTGTCTGTCTTGGCAGAAATCCATCTCTGCCCAGCCTTCCATGAACAGGGAGAAAAACTGCTCAGAATCCTCCTTCCATATATTTGACAACATTTGAATCTGTCTGGAAAATGGTGACTGTGAGTCTGTGTCGTGTTCACGAGACCTCCTGGAGATGTGACGATCAAGAGATAGAGGATAAAGAACTTCGTGATACACAAAGTGCACTACAAATGTCAAGTGATATTATTAGCAATGACTTGCATTCATGGAGGAAGGAAAGGAGGCAAATAAAATGGAGCATCTTAAACTGTTTGGGAGAGAGTGTGGTCTACAATGAATTATGGTCCATGCTTAGTGGCAAAGCCCCAAGATGTGTATATCTATTGCAGGTTACATGCCACACTAATGAAGGATCTTTATGTGGGAGGTTGTGGGAGGAGTGGGAGATCGGGCATATGGGAATCCCTACAATTTTTGTGTAACATTTATGTAATCTAAGTATCTTTTAAAAAATAAAAAAATAAAATTATTAAAAAAAAAAAAAAAAAATGGAGCATCTTAGATGCCCATAAAGGAAATCTCTGCTGGCCTAGCCCCTCCCCAGGCCAGGGAATCTTCCTCTCAGGACCCTATTCCTAGATTCTGATGTCTTCCGGCCATCTCCATTTACCATCTCCCTTTTGGGAAGGAGAAGACAGATAAGTGGGTAGGGTGAAGGCAGCCTCCTCTGTGAATCACTTCCTCAGGAAGTGGAAGAACCAGAAGCAGCCAGCAGGGGGAGGAATTGGCCAGGATAAGAGTGGGAAGAGGCCCTGGACAGGCTTGAAAGAGGACAGCAGGATTTCTCATAAAATCCCATGTGAGTTTGGTGGAGAAGACATCTGAATAATTCTTAAAAATAAAATAAGATTTTTAAAATTTATGAATTTAGGAATTTTGTTCCCTTCCAACCAATTCACTTTGGCTGTGGTAGAACCCTTCAGCTAACTCTGAGACTGGGCACCTGCTCTAGGCAAGGCACCTCTGCTGGAAGTTTGAAGGCATCCAAGAAGCAGAAGGGACTGTGCTCCAGAAGTCTGCAATGTTTGAAGGATGATAAACAGGAGGCTTTTATATGCAAGAATTAGCTGCTAGTGCCAGTCCTGGACTTATCTTTCATTCAATTTAAGAAAAAAAAATTGAGCTGAAATTGTCTTTTTGATTAAATAAATGGGGGTATGCATGAATGAATGAATGAATGGAAATTTCTTTCTTTGTTTTGAAGAATGGGATTCCCCCCCATCCCCCCACCCCAGGGTTGCTTCACCTTTGCTGTTACAACCAGGGAGAAATGGGATGCACTTTGATAGGTAAGTCCCTGGACTCGGGGGCAAGAGACATGGGTTCTGATGTCAGGGGTGCCCCATGCCAGCCAAGGAAGGTTTTCTGTTCCTTGGTTGGCTCATTTGTAGAATGGGGCAGGGGCAGTTCTCCTGCTCTTATAAAAAGGTGTGTTGTGGCAGGCCTGGGATGGGTGGCTGTGCAAGCACGTCACATGGGCCCTGATTGCCACTGAAGGAGCCGGCTGTGCCCCAGGCCCCTCCTGGGAGGGGCAGTGCCCTTTAATGTGGGAGAGGGAATGTTGGCCCCCCAGAGTTCCTGGGCCAGCGTGGCTGGAGTGGCAGTTGAATGGGGCAGTTGAAGAGGAAGGATCCAGGCAGGTGGGACGAGGGAAGTCAAGCCCGAGGCCATCAATAAGGGGGCCCAGGCAACACGGGCAGCAGGTGCCACCGCCTGAGCCCCAAATCTGCTGACTCCTGCCCCTCTCCCTCTCAGTCTCAGGACGCCGGTATTTCCTGTCTAGGTAAAGCCCTCTCTGTAGCAATTGATGGTTGCCAGTTAGTTCTGGGGGCCCGTGGCTCTGCATCCTGGGACAGGCTAAGGTGTCGGGGGAAGCTGGGACCTCGGGCTTCCCAGTAGTGAAGAGAGGCTTGGGGCATTTCCATTTTTGGAGCCCCCTGGTATCATAAAAGAAAAAGTAGAAATTCCGAGATAGTATTTAAAAATCTGTGATACATAGATGTTTACATTGAATCACTTAAGTCTTAATGCATACGTGACAGAGAAGTGAACCTAACGGTATGCACAGTTGAAGCACAGACTTTTTTAAAACCTTGAACTCATGGTGCACTGCTGTGTGGTTCACATAGGGTTAAAACAGGGGGTTATTTATTTTTCTTCAATTTTATGAGAACACCCATGACTGAATGGTGACCTCATTTGGAGATAGCATCACAGGTCACCGTTTGGGTCAGGTTACTGGTTAGATCCTCTGGGAGCAGAGGACTTGAGCCAAAGACCCCTGCCTATCCCCTCTTCCTACACCTCCCAGGCTTTGAGCTCTCCCACCTGCACATGCTTCCCTCCCTCACCCTTTCTTCACCTCCTTCCTACCTCTCTGATACCAGCCCAGGTCTCTCACTGGTCCTTTTCCTGTCTGGCTGCCACATGGCTCCTGGGGGGACAGCCGATGCGGACAGACAGGAGAGGTGAGGGGCTGGGGCTGAGGAAGGCCTCCTCTATGCTGGAGGCTGGTTGGTCCCTTGAAGGAGGTGGCTGTGGGAGTTGGGAGTAGGGGAAGGAGAGAGCATCAGACATGGGGAATGTTGGTGGCTTTAAATGAAGAATGGTTTATTAAGATAGGAACAAAGGCTACAGGGCTCTCCTATCTGGGAAGGACTTGATGATTAAAAGTGTGTCTGCAATTGGGTTGAAGCAGCGGAGCCCTAAGGAAGGATTTCTACTATGGTACCATGGAAGGCTGGGAATTCAATCCTCAAAAGAGGCAGAAATGGAACATAACTGAGCAAAGTGGGTAGGTGTTGGAAATGTTTCTCTTAAAATGCCCTTTAGACATCTTTCGTTCCACCATTTTTGACAGGAGTCAAGGATAGAGAAAAATGAATCTATTATAAGAAAAACAACAGCACAAATATGATGATAAATACCAAGGGACCCAGAGACCCAGGGTCAGGGAGACAATAAAGAATGGTGGGGATTGTGGCAAACTAAAGCATGCAAGCTCTGCCAAAAAGGGGTGGCTGCTGCTCAGTGTGAGCTGGTTGTAGACATAAGAACATGCAACCCAGCATGGCCAGGTTCCTTGTTTTCTAACAGAAACCAGAAGTCTTATTATTATTATTATTTTTAAATATTTTATCTCCTAATTTTTAATTGTTTGCCAAAAATTCAAAAATTTTAAAAACTGTGCAGACCAAATAAAATAAACCTGTAAGTTGTCTGTGAGCCACAATCCACCAGTTTGTGTCATCTGCTCTACATGGAGGACTTCCGGCTTCTGCCTTGTCTGGTCTACTGAGGTTAGGGTAAGAACCCCTACCTGCAAGCATAGGGAGGCACCAGTGACTTTTTTTTCCATCTCCTGCCAACCCTCAGATACTCAAGTCATGCCAAGAATAGAGTCGTGATGGCTTCAGGGGACCTGGCCTGGTCAGGCCTCATGCTGTCTGGCTCTCCTCAGCTGCCCACCCCACCCCCCACCCCCACACACCCCATGACTGCCGGCAAGCAGATTTCTCGCTCTAGGCAGCTCCTCACTCCTGGCAGAGGATGGCATGACAGACGGGGATAGAGATGTTAGCCAAAGCAGACTTCCTGATTTTAAAAAGTCTCGTTTCCCCCCGGGCCTGCCAAATTTAGAAAAAGTGCCATTCCAGCTGCAATGCTTCCAAGCTGACTTAGGTAATCATAACTCTGCCTTTCCCCGTGGAGAAGCTCCAGGAAATTAACTTCTGGCCCAATTTGCTTTTTACACTGATTATCTGAGCCTGGCCAGGGAAGCCTGGCCTCCTGGGTTTGGTATCTTGGAGTTAGAACCCCTTAAGACAAGCTGACGACAGCTTGCTGCCAGGACCATTGACCACTAGAAAAGCAAACCCCAAAATAGAAGTCATGAGTGTGGGTTCCCCACTGAGGATGAGATCCATCCTCTCAGGAGAGCAGGGATGAGGTGGAGGGGCTGCCTGGGATCTGAGGGGCTGGGGGTGTTCAGTTTGGATAAGAGACGAATTACAAATGGGTATAGCTGGGGTGGGTGAGAATTGGGAATTGACGATGGTCTTCAGATATCAGAGGGCTCGCCCTAGGAGGAGGGTACAGGTGTGGTCTGCTTGACTCTAGAGGGCAGAGCCAGTGTTGCAGGAACATAGAGTTCAGGTCCACAGAAGGACAAAATGTCATCCCTGCTAAGGCTGTTTTTTTTTTTTTATTTTGAAGTGATTTCAAAATTAAAGTAACAATAATACCAAGAAATCCCAATTACCCTTCACTCAGATTCACAAATTCACATTTTACCACATTTACTTTAACATTCTCTCTGTGCATTTTATTATTATTATTATTCTGAACCATTTGAGAGTAAATTACAGACATTTTCCCTAAATACTCCATTATCATTAAATACTTCAGTGTGTATTTCCTAAGAGTAAGGACGTTCTCTTATATAACCACAGTACAATCACCCAAATCAGGAGGTTTAATATTGATATAATACTATTATGTAATCTACAATCCAGTCCAAATTCAAGTTTCTCCACTTGTTCCAATAATGTTCTTTATGTTAATTTTTTTTTCTGGTTCAGGACCCAGTCCAGGATTAGCATTGTTTTAATTGTCAAGTCTCTTCAGTTTTCTTTATTCTGGAGCGTTTCCTTGCCTTTCTGCATCTTTCATGACATTGGCATTTTTGAAGGGCACAGGCCAGTTGTTTTGTAGAATGTTTGGGTTTGTCTGATACTTCCTCAAGATTAGATTCTGGCTATGCAATTTTATTTTATTTTTTTTAGAAATACAGTGTGGGGGCTGCCTGGAGAAGTGACTGGGACCGGTCACCAAAGCTTGTGAGGCACAGTCTGACTGAGTTTGCCATGTCTCATGTCTCTTGGATCCTTTCAATTCTTGGATTCTATGACTCTTTCCCCCCCAAATAATTTCAATTGGGTTTCAGGATTTGTTGTGAACTTTTTTTTCTCCTCTGCTTTTCTCAGACACACCTTGTGGGCTTTGGGGCAGCCCACATGCCTCTGTGGTCAGGGAAGTGACAGTGGGAGGCCATGGGTAGCGGTCAGGCATCACAGCTTGGCTGTTCATGTCCATTTGTGGCAGTAACAGGGGGGATGGGAACGTTGCAGAAAGACTCTGTAGGCAGAGGTGGTGACTTGTCCAGATCTCTCTCCTCCTGTCCCCATGGCCAGGGATGGATGACATTTACTCAGGGAACCAAGGACACCCATCATCTTTGAGAGGTCAGTTCCTTTACCTTTCTCAACCCCACCAGGCCTGCAGCCAATAGCAGACCTCCTTGCAGCAAATCCAGAAAAGCCAGGCGGACACAGTGCTTCAGGTAGAGGCAGCTGATAGACAAATGGAAGCCTTGTGGGAAGTCTCTCCAAGGGGCATTTGCCAGGGCCAGACGTATGCAGGGACCAGAAGTCTGCTATCTAGAGGGGATAAGAGTTCTTCTAAAACCATTCACTACTGCTCCAAGCTTGTAGCTCATGACTCTCTTGCTCAAGTCTGCTGCACGTTCCCTTAAGAGGCTCACCATGCTGTTGGCACCCACCCAATCTCAGCAGAAAGCTGAGCTGGGTTTGCTGTCAAAGTCTTCTTCCTTTCTCCTCACTCCCTTCCAAGCACTCAGTTTTATCTCACCTCCCCTAGGAAGTCCTTGTTAAGCCCACCCCAGACCACTTACCTTTCCTTTCTCAGAACTTCTGTAGCACAGGTGGTCTGTATTAACTCAGCAATGTGGAACACAACCAGCCTGGTTCCAGGCTGTATATTCTTAAAATATGATTAAATATTTTAATCTCTGAGCAACTACCAAGTCTCCTTCCCCTACCTCCCAAAGTCATCTTGACCTTGGTGTGTATCTTTCCTATTCCATTTTTTAAAAAAACGGTTTTAGATTTACAGAAAAACTGTGATGATAGAACAGAGTTTTCATATGCCCTGCACCCAGTTTTGCTTACCATTAATATCATACATGAGAATGGTATATTTGGTGCAATTAATGAACAAATATTGATACATTAAATAATGTCTATACTTTAGATTTCCTTAGTTTTTACTGACTGCCCTTTTCTGTTCCAAAACCCCACCCAAGACACCACATTACATTTAGTTTTCAGTCTCCTTAGGCTCCTTTTGGCTGTGATGGTTTCTCAGACTTTCCTTTTTTTTGGTGATGTTGACAGTTTTGAGGAGTATTGATCAAGTATTTTGTAGAGTGTCCCTCAATTGATATTTGTTTGACACTTTTCTCATGATTAGACCGGGGTTATGGGTTTGGGGGAGGAAGACCACAGAGGGAAATTTCCTTCTCATCACATCATATCAAGGATACAAGCTATCGACATGACTTATCACTGTTGATGCTGGCCTTGACCACCAGGCTGAGGTGGTGCTTATCAGATTTCTCCATTTCCCACCTTTCCATGCTGAACTGTATACTTTAGAAGCACTGTATTCTAGTTGATAATGTTTCCCACAGGGGTACAGGTCAACAATTCTGATACTGTAATATATGTATATTGAAATTGAACAATTAAGTGGATGTTGGAAGTCCGGTTTCTCATTGTTGGAGTGGGAATTTACAGATAAGCAAGGAGAGGAGACTAGAATTATCCATGTGGTAATGTATTAGAGTTGGAGAATCAGTATGAACTCATGCTTATTTTAAAATATATATATATCCCCTCTCAGTTAGAGTCGGAGTGGACATCACCATCCCAGAATCCTCAGGACTGGGGAATACAATATGGACTAATGTAGACTTACTATAGACTTATTGTGATTCTAGCAATGGAAGAAATTATATCATTGGTATGGAGACAGTGGCCACTGGAGGTGCTGAAGTCAGGGAAAGGGAAAAAGAAGTGTACTATGGGGGCGTTTTCAGGACTTGGAATTGAACTGGATGACATTGCGGTGACAGATACAGGCCATTATATATCCTGCCATAGCTGACAGAATTGAGTGGGAGAGAGTATAAACTACAATGTAAACTATAGTCCATGCTTATTGGCAATTCTTCAAAATGTGTTCAATTGCAATGAATGTACCACATTAATGAAAGAAGTTGTTAATGTGGGGAAAAGTGGGAGGTGTGGGGAGTGGGGCATATAGGAATCCCATATATATATATATATTTTTTTTTTTTTTGCAAGCAGGAAGTTTATTGGGAAGCTCTCCCAATGGAGGGGGTCTGAAGAGAGACTTCAGCCCCCTCTTATATTTTTTTATGTAACATTTTATCTAATCTAATTACCTTTTAAAAATAAATTAAAAATATATTAAAAAATAAAAAATATATAAATGGTTACATATAGAAATATTTATTGATATGTGAATATACATGGGCTATAATACACACATATGTGTCCTTGCTCTGTCAGCTGAGAGACCCTAGAAGCAACAACATCCTAGTAGCTCCCCAAGGATCCCTACTGCCCCAGACACTGGCTTCTAACATCATTCTCCAAAATTAGGTACAAGGTTGGCTTTAACAATGGGGATTTATTTGCTCTCGGTTTTGAGGCTAGGAGAAATCCAAAGTCAAGGCATCAGAAAGGTGATGCTTTCTCCCCGAGGGCTGTGGCATTCTGGGGATGGCTGTCAATGATCCTTGGATTTTCCATCACATGACAATGTGTCTTCTCCTTTCTCTTCTGGGTTCCACTGCTCCTGGTGGCTTCTTTCTCTGTGTCCAATTTCCTCTACTCACAATGAACTAAGCCATATTGGAATTAAGGTACATCCTCATTCTGTTTGGGCACAACTTAACTAATATATTCAAAGGGGTCTTTTTTACAAATGTGTTCATACCTACAGGACCAGAGACTGGGACCTGAACCTGCCTTTTATAGGGGACATGATTCACTCCCCAGATATACCTAGGGAGGAGAATTGCTGGATATGTTAGTAAAAGCATCTTCAACTTGACCATATATTGTCAAATTGATTTCCAAATTAGATTTCAATTTATACTCCCACTAGCAGGATTTGGGCGATGCTGTGTTCCATACATATGCCAAGACTTAGAATTTTCAGACTTTTTAATTGTGATGTGCCAGTGATTGAACCCTGGGACCTTGTACAGGTGAAGCAGGTGCTCAACCACTGAGCTACACCCACTCCCCAACCAGACTTTTAAATCTTGCTTATCTGAAGGATGAGAAATAGTTGTCATTATGATTGTGGTTTTAACTCTCAGTTCCCTTATACTCAGAGATTGAGCATATTTTTGCATGTATTTGACTCATCTGTGAATTGCCTATTTATATATTTTGCCTAATTTTCTAATTGTTGATACACTTTTCTTATTGCTGTATTGGGCATTCTTTGTAAGTTCTGAATACTAATTCTTCATAGTTAAAAGAATCACATTTATACTAGCTTGTTTTTTCTCCTTGTAACCATTTAAAATGTAAGTTTTGGTGAACAGAGCTATAATTTTCACATAGTATAATTTGTCAATCTTTTACTTTATGGCTTCTTTCTTAAAAATCTGTTAAGAAATCCTTTTCTATCCTGAGATCATATAGTTTTCTATAGTTTCTATATTTACTACTGATCATTTGCATGATATTTTCTTTTTGTACCATTTTACTTTCAACCTATCTGTGTCTTTATATTTAAAATACTCCTCTCATAGGCAACATTGAGTTTTGCTTTTATATCCAATCTGACAAGCTCTGCCTTTTAATTGAAGTGTTTAGTTCATTTATGTTTAATGTAATTATTGATATGGTTGGGTTGAAGCCTATCTCCTTGTCTTCTACTTACCCCTCTTGTTCTTTATTCCTCTGTTTCTCTTTACAAACTTTCTTGGGCTAATTTATTATTTTTTTAGTCTCCCATTTCATTTCCTCTATTGATTTCTTAGCTTTAATTCCTGTTTCAGTAGTTTCTCTATGACTACCCTATGCAATGGTTTACATGTTCATGTGTGTTATTGCGTTCTTATTTCTCCATTTTTGGGGGAAGGAATTGTGTGTTAGACTTTCTCATACTCATCATTATACATTCATCCATTCCACAAATACATATTGACCATTAACTATGTGCCAGGGACTGTGCTAAGTGTTGGGAATACAGTTGTGAACAAGAGAGACATAAAATCTACAGTCTACTTGAGGAAATAGATAAGTAAATATGGATGGTTTCCCAGAAAAGGAAATGTCTGAACTGATACTTGAAGCCTGTGCAAGAGTCAGCCAGGTGAAGGGAGGGATGTTAGGTTGTTCCAGGTTATGGCAGTGTTGAATACAATGAACGGTGTGGCAATATGTTCAGCGAGCAGTAAGACATTCAGCCGGGCTGGAGACCACTGTTAGATGATGCAAATGGAAAATAGAGTACGTGCAGGTTGGCGAGAAGTTGAGAGCGTCCCTATTTGGTAACTTTTAATTTTGTCATTGAGTTAAGAATCTGGTGCTGAGTCTGTGGTATGCATGTCATGAATATTCATTAATTGAAACATTGAAGAGATTGGGTCAGAACTACTGCTCAAACATGTATCCCCTCCAGCTGACTATAATGCCTCGATTTCCATTTGGGGAGATTTATCTTTCTGAGGTGAAGGTATTTTGATTTGATTTTCAAATGCTTTGCTAAGAAAGAACATATTATTCCAGAGAAGTGCCTCTTGTAATATAAGTAAGGGACTTTCTAAGGTTATTGGAGAATGGGGGAATGTCAGTTTCCCTGTATCCAGACTGCCTCATATGAAAAATTGCCAGTCATTCTCTGTGTACTCTTGAGAAAATCCTTTCCCCTCTCTGTCTCCTTTTCTATACAGTGAGAAGTTTGTAAAAGATTGATCTGTGGATACTTCCACGTCTGACATGCCTTGGATTTTTTCAACCATTAAAACTTAGATAGGAATTGGTTTATTCAATGTTTCTAGTCATGAACTAGGGAACATGAGAGAGAATTCAGGGACATAGGACCTCAGTGTGTATATAATAATGAGAGCTTTGCTTGCAAGGGACAGAAACCAAGACAAGACAGCTTAGGTTAATAAAAAGAAAATGTATACATAGGACATGGGGATGGAGGTGTCATGGAACCTCAGGGCAAGAATACAGCTGGTCTCAGGTGAGGACTGTAATTTACTGAATTGGATAGGAAAATCCTCAGGCTCATTTGCCATGGTAATTTTTCTTTTTCTCTGTGCCTGTGCCTTGTTCATTCCTCTGCTTTCTGTGCTTCTCTGGTCAATATGGTTGCTCAGCTCCCACCTACCTCTCTTCTGTCTTTCTTAATTTCATATTTTTGAGGGGAAGAGAATCTAATTGGCCCAACTTGGTCAGTTGTTTAGTCCTAAGCCAGTCAGTGTGCTGGCAGTAGGGTGGGGTCATACACCTCTATGGGTTTAAGGAGGTTGGTTAATAGAGAATGGGGTGGTTGGTTTGTAGACAGAACAGACACTTCAAAAGTGTTCACTCAACCTGGGTTATTTGGTTTGCATTGGGGATGGTGGCCACAGAAGTAGGGAAAATAATGTGGTCTGTCCAGGTGTGACCAGTCCTAAAGGATGGGCAGAAGCCTTGTTGACAGAAGGTCTCTGGCCACTGGGTGTGTGGGGAAGTGAGACACAAACCCCTGGGTATATGAAGGAATTTTCATTGTGGGTCACAGTAAGTAAGCAAATCCACCTTTTTTTTTTTTTTTTAAAGATTTTTTTTTTTTATTCATTTATCCCCCCCTTGCTGCTTGTGCTCGCTGGGTCAGCTAACCGCGCCACGTGGGCGGGCTTGCCTTCACCAGGAGGCCCCGGGAACCGAAACCGGGGCCTCCCATATGGTAAACGGGAGCCCCACTGATTGAGCCACAGCCGCTTCCCACAAATCCACCTTTTTTGGGGGGATCTTTGACCTGGCTGGGACTCAGCCTTGGCTAGCTCCTGACAGAAAACCCACAGTAGGCATTCATACTCCCAGTCAATCCAAAATGAGATAAGAAGAAGAACCAAATGTCCTTGCTGATAAAGAAGCCCCATTGTGGAGTTGAGTGCTATGGTGGGACTCTGGCCATTGTCTCCCCAAATGTGGAAGGCTAATTGGTGAAACTAGGTCTGAGGGGCCAGAGCAAAGGAGCTGGTCTGAGTGGAGTAAGGGCCGCCTGATCTCCATTCCAGAGTGCCCTTGCTTCTCAGTGAACCTTCCCCATTTCTCTCCTACAGAGTGAAAGTGACCCAAAGCCAAGAGCCCAGGGCTCCAGACTACCAACAGGATGGTGGGTGAAGGCCCCTACCTTATTTCAGACCTGGACCGGAGAGGTCCACGGAAGTCATTTGTGGAGAGATATGACCCCAGCCTGAAGACCATGATCCCTGTGCGACCCTATGCAAGGTAATCAAGGGGAAGTTTATAGGCCTCCAGGGACCATGGTGGGGGGTGGGTGCCAAGGAGCAGGGGTGGGCAGAACTTCCAGAGATGACTTCCAGCCCAAAAGCCACCACTGTCCCTGCTCCTCCTGCTCCTCATGCTGTTGCTTCTGTATGCCTGTCCTTTTGTCTGTCTATCCCCACATTTATCCATTTATGAGCCACTCCATGCCCTTCTTTTGTCCTTGGGTAAGAAGGAGACAATAGCCGATGTTTAAAGAGAACTTTCCATGTACCAGAAGCTTTAAAAACATCTCATTCAATCTTCACAACCACCTGGAGGTGCTGCATTATTTTCATCTGATAAGTGAGGAAACTGAGGTGCAGTTCATCCTCCTTCTCTTCTTCTGCTCTTCTTCCTCTCTTTCTACATTCTCTTCCATTTCCTCTCCCTTTTTCCTTTTTCCTCCTCCTTCTTTATGTGGTAACCTGCCCAAGGTTCATCAGGTAGCTTTTGCTTTATCATAACCCATCTTAACACTCAGAAGCTTAAAACAATTGCCATTTAATTAGCTTATTTTATTTAGCATAAAATTCTATGAGTCAGCAACTTGGGCTGAGCTCAGTTGAGTGGTTCATCTTGTCTTGCTTGGGATTACTTATGCATCTGCTGGTCAGCAAGGTGGCTGTGCTTCTGAGGGTTGGCTGGCTGTTAGCTGGGGCAATGAGGACAACTGGGCCAAGAGGCTAGGCCAGACTTATCACATAGCAGTGCAGTAGGTTTCCAAGAGAATGAGAGTGGAAGCATGTAGGACTTCTGGAGCCTCAGGCTCAGAACTAACACACTATTTCTTCTGCTGCACTCTGTTGGCCAAAGCAAGTCTCAGAGTCAGCCCAGATTCAAGGTGTAGGCAAATAGACTCAACCTCTTGATGACAGGACCTGCAAGGTAACATTGCAAGTGCCTGAGATACAGATACAGTCACTTTTACACTTCAGGATACACTTCAGGCAGTCAGTCTGACTTCATAATATGTTTAACCATAATTATATTTTATATATTATTAACAATGTATTAACAGTAACATTATAAAATGCTGTCTTTTCAACATGAAATGGGCCCAAATGGCATTTCTAGTAGTAAAGTGACACTGCACTGTACTCTCCTAGCATCTCTGGACTAAAGGTGCACATTTGAGCCCTCAGAGGTGAAAGGTGGTGATTGAGAGATGAGGGCATGGGCCCCAGGTGAGCTCTACCTATCCACTATTTTGGCCCAGTTTAAAATTGCTTTGTGGAGAGGCAATGTGGGGTGGTGCTTAAGCATATGATGGAGCACTGGAGTCAGCAAAAAGTGGGTTTGAATCCCTGCCTCACCACTATAAGACTTTAGGCAGGTTAGCTAATCTCTCTGTGCCTTGATGTTCTTGTCTGTGAAATGAACTCATAATACTGCCCTAATACCCAACTCACTGAATTGTTGGGAGGATTAAATGAGGTAATGCATGACCTATAATAAAAGCCACCTTTTGTGAAACATCTATCATGATATAAATATTTTCTTATTTTGAGTTCATTCAAACGCAGACCTTGATTCAAGAACTTGGATGAAGGTAGCTTGGGCGGTGATACCAGGAAGCAGGAGGGAAGATTTAGGTAGAAAGGCAGGGAAGGAAAAAAGGGCATTATGGGGATGTGCCTTCAAAGTGCAGACAATGGGGATTGGATCCTATCAGGTCCTCCTGAGAAATGTACAATTTCCCACTGGGAAGAGGGGAGGTGGGGACATTTATCCATTTAACCCAAGCTTCATTGGTTAAGGTTGCCCTCAAGGCTTCAACCCCTTCAATTCTGGGCTGCACTTATACCCCTAAGAAGGTCCTGCAACAGAAGGTGAAAAGAGGCACAGAAAACACTGGAGATGGGATGCTGCCCTCGTGAGCCTGAGCTTGCGCAAAATTGTCTCCTACAGCTGAGACCAGAGGTGGATGTGACAAGAGGCTGTGACTTGGGCACCTTTACAGAATCTGCTACAAATACAAAGCTCTTACAGGGCCTGGCATGTAACAAACACAAAGTAATTGGTAGATATTACTCTGTTTCTCTGACCTTTACTCCCTTGCAGATTATTAGCTCCTAGTGGGCAAAAATGGAATCTTCTTTAGTTTCACTTCCTTTTTCTCCCCCTTCCTTCTCCTATCCCTCTCTTCCTCCTCTTTTGCTCTTCTTCCTCCCTTTCTACGTTCCCCTCCATTTCCTCCTTCTTCTTTATCTGGTAGCTAATATTTATGTTGTACTTTTTCTGTATTAATACATTCGGCCCTAACAATAAGCCATGTTTGCCTCCAGCTTTCCCTTCCTTGGGGTGCCTCACTTCCGCTGTGGCACCCCTTGTTCTGGTCCTTCCCCTGCCTCCTGAGTGCAAAGCATGTATGTGACTCCTGTGATGAATCCACTGCCAGTCTCCATATCCTCACCTGTCAAGTGGGGTAGGCATCCTCTTTCCCATAGGATGGCCATGAGGCTCAAGCATTGGTAAATGCCCAAAAAATGACTTGCTAAAAATTCCATGGTTTTCAGCATTTATCATTTTTTTATTACATAAATACTGTTACTGTAGTTGATTTCAACATACAGTTCAGATGCCACTGACAGTGGAGCTGGGAAGAGATGGGCAATAGCACACCATTTTTTGTTATTTCTACTAGACAGATGCAATAAACCTAAACAACCTCATGAGCAAAGATATTAGTAAAATGTTGTAAAATAATTAGGTAATGATGAGTTTTGAGTGTTATCTTTGTTTTTAACATAGTTTAATGTCCCGACCCGCGGGACAAATCAACTGAGACTCTGAGTTACCCAGAGAAGGAATGAGGCATAGACACCTGTAAGAAAATGGCTGTGCACTTTATTCTGCTAACATAGCTCTTCCGTTGCTCTAGCTCTATTGTTCTCTCTCGGCGCGGGTTACAATCAGCTCTTTTATAAGCAGGGAAAGGGGAAGCACATTAGGGTTTAGGTGTCGATACATGATTGGGTAACGTGGGTTGCTAGGCGTGGTAGAGATGCGCAAACATTGTGGCGCGAACAGTCACATGATATACCTTTTGAAGAAGGAGAAGAAGAAGGCGAAGAAAAAGAAGATAGAGACGGCCATGACAGTTGTATTTGTTGGACATTGCCCCCAACAGTTTAATTGTAACTCTATGTAATTTTTTTTTTTTTTTAGGTACTGGGGGCCAGGGAGTGAACCTGGGACCTTATATGTAGGAAACTGTTGCTCAACACATTGGCTTCCATGAGTTGTTTTTTTTGTTTGTTTTGCTTGTTGTTTGTTTTTGTTTTTTCAGGAGGCACTGGGAACCAAACCTGGGACCTGCTCAACTGCTTGAGCCACATTTGCTTCCCTAATTTTTTAAAAATAACTGGGTTTAACAACCAACATGCAAAATCCCTGAGAATTTAACAATCATTTCTTAAGAGCAGGTCTGGGCTGGTCTGAGCTGGCTCCAGCACACTTCTGCTCAAAGGGCTAACAAGGGTGAGTCACAGGTTCTGAATGAGGCTGTGCTTGGTACCGTTGCTAAGAATTCAAGCCAGAGAGCCAGGGCAGTGACCCCAACACCCTGGAACACCAAGCATCTTGTTTGTCTGTAGGTTGGCACCCAACCCAGTGGACAACGCAGGACTGCTCTCCTTTGCTACATTTTCCTGGCTCACACCAGTGATGGTTAGAAGCTATAAGCACAAGCTGACGGTGGACACTCTGCCCCCATTGTCGCTGTACGACTCATCTGACACCAATGCCAAAAGGTATCGGGGCTCACTTGGGTTGCCTTGGGTGAGTAGCAAACCTTAGGATGGGAAACTGCAAGCCCATTGGAGTGCTCCCACTTCTCAGGTGTGGAAACTGAGGCCCAAGGTCCTGGTGACTCTTCTCAGTGGCTGCTCTGACTCGTTGGCCAGATCCCTGAGGAGGTAGGAGTGGGGAGAGTTGGGAGGCATGATGGAGAAAAAACTGGTTGAAGAGCTATGGTCTGAGGCTCAGGCCCATTCTCCTGGGCCATCAGCTTGTCTGTAGGGGCACCATGTAATGACTAGGGTGGCTGGGATCTCATTCTGTTCAGTGCTGGTTGGACCCCATTAGGGCTGCTGCAGGCAAGTCCAGGCATTATGTTTTGCTTCACTTTAAAAATCATTATTGGACTTTTGTATTGCCAAATATATTTAGATTGACCCAAACGAAACTGCTGATATTTGACAACTTTGACTTGCAAAAATGGCAATTTCAGGTAAGCTATGAACTATTATTAAGGCAACAAAAATTATAAAATTAAATAGTGGAGGTGTCCCCACCATTCTCTGGTTCCACACCCCAGAGTTGGACACTGTTAAATATTGGTATGGATCCATCCAGAACTTTTCTACTCTGATTAAACACATCCTGTGCTACCATCCTTTATGGACTGATAGCCCCATTTCTTCTTCCTATACAAAGTCATGTTTTTTTTCTTTAAACAAATAGAAACAAAGTTGATCCCTTTGCACAAAAAATTTATCCATGTCAGCACAAAGACAACTTCATGCTTTCCAACAGCTCTATTAAAGTCTGTGGTTCTGATGAACCATCATGTCTGTCGTTATTTTTGTTTGTTTGTTTATTTGTTTTGGATAGATGTTCTTTTTAGAGCAGTGGTAGGTTTACAGAAAAATTACACAGAAAGGTGAATTCCTATATTCCACCCCTGCTTCCTGAGATTTCTCTGTGATTATCATTTTGCATGAGTGTGGTACATTTGTTACAACTGATGAGCCAATACTATATTATTAACTAAAGTCCACAGTTTACACTAGAGTTGACTCTTTGTGTTGTACAGTTCTGTTTTTTTTTTTTTGTTTGTTTGTTTGTTTTTTGAGGTACCAGGAATTGAACGTGGGACCTCGTATGTGGGAAACCAGAGCTCAACCACTGAGCCACATCAGCTCCTCTGAGTTGTTTTTTTGTTTGTTTACTTGTTGTTGTTGTTTTTGTTTGTTTGTTTTTAGGAGGCACCGGGAACCAAACCTGGGACCTTCCATGTGGGAAGCAGGCGCTCAACTACTTGAGCCACATCTGCTCCCCTCTGGGTTTTTAAAAAAATGTTTTTAAATTGTAGAAACATGTATACAGCATAAAATTTCCCATTTAAACCACTTTCAAGTATTCAATTCAGTGGTGCTAATTACATTCACAATGTTGTGCTACCATCACTATTATCCATTACCAAAAATTTCCACCACACCAAACAGAAACCCATTAGGTATTAACTCCCCACCACCACCCTTGCCTGTATTCTTAATTCTGATTCTAAGGATTTACAATTTCCAGTTATTTCATATATGAGATCATACAATATATGTCCTTTTGTGTCTAGGTTACTTCACTTTAGTATCTTCTCTTAATGATTTATCCATGTTGTAGTATGTATAGTACTTCATTCTTTTGACAAAGGCATTGTAAAGACATACCACATTTTGTTTAACCATTCAGCTACTGATGGACAATTAGGTTACTTCCACATTTTGCTATTGTGTATATTGCTGCAATGAACATTGGTGCAAAAATATCTGTTCAAATCCCTGCTTTTAGTTTTTTGGGGTATATACCTAGAAGAAGTGGGATAGCTGGGTAATATGGTATTCAATGTTTTTCTGAAAACCACTTGTTTTCCACAGTGGCTGTACCATTTTACATTTTCACCATTAAGGCACCCTTGCCAACTCTTGCCAACTCTTACCAATGCTTATTTTCCATTTTACTGAAAAATAATTGGCATCATAGTGGGTGTGAGGGGGCATCTCACTGTGGATTTTTTAAACAAATCAATTGTATTGATACATATTAATAAAGCATAAATCCATCCAAAGTTTATGATTAATGGTATTCAGTGTAATCACGTTTGTGCATTCACTTCATTCTTAGAACACTTTCATTATTCCAATAATAATAATAAACAACAAACAAAACTCATTACTTCTCAATCTCCTATGCTTCCCCTGCCATACTTTTTCTTTCTTTCTAGTATATTTGTATTTATATTTTGTAAAAACAGCCTTATATATGTGATATCACCCATATTTGTGTTTTACACGAGGTTTTACATCTTATATAGCTCCAAATTACAGTTTTTAGCTTTCCTTCTAGTAATATACTTGACCTTAGACTTTCCCTGTCAACCACTGTCATACCCACATAATAGTTCTACTAGTTACAAACACCATGATGTCCTTTCACCATTTCTATTCATTTCAAAAGATTTACAAACCATTTTTTTACCATTTCTGCACAGATTAACCATCAGCTTTCCATTCCCTACCTTCATTCTATTTTCTGGTGACCTATATTCTAATTATTAACTCCATGAGTTTACACAATATATTTAGTTAATAATAGTGCAATCATAGAATGTTTATCCTTTTGTGTCTGGCTTGCTTCACTCAACATAATGTCCTCCAGGTTCATCCATGTTGTCATATGCTTCACAACTTCATTTCTTCTTACCACTGCCTAATATTCCATTGTGTGTATACACCCCAATTTATTTATCCATTCATCAGTTGATGGACACCTGTGTTGTTTCTAGCTTTTGGCAGTCATGAATAATGTAGCTATGAACATTGGTGTGCAGATGTCTGTTTATGTCTCTGCTCTCAGCTTTTCTGGGTATATACCTAGTAGTGGTATTGCCAGGATCCATGGCATATCTATATTCAACTTCATTAGGAACTGCCAAACAGTCTTCCACAGTGGCTGTACCATTCTACATTACTCACTGTGGAGTTTTATAATATAAAATTTTATTGAATAATATCATTCATACATGAACATACATAAACAATAAATGTATAGTAAAAGTTGTGAACTTACAAAACAAATATGCGTATCATCGTGCAGGGCCCCATACGTGACCCCACCACCAACACCTTGTATTATTGTGAAACATTGGTTACAAACTACAAAATAGCATTGTCAAAATATTACTACTAAGTATAACCCATATCTTATATTTGGTTTATTTTTCCCCCAACCCATCTGATTATTTGGACCCCGTATTAGTATTATACATTTGTTATAGTTCATGAGAGAACATTTTCATATTTATTATGTTAACCACAGTTCATCTTACACCACCGGAATCCCTGTGTTATACAGTCTTGTGCTTTCTACAGTCCATTCAAAGTGTATACTTAGTGGCTTTCATTTTTCACCACAGAGTTGTGCTATCATCACCTCAGTCAATTTTAGAACATTTTCATTACTCCAAAAGAAAAAATCCTATACCCTCTTATAGCACCCTATAATTGTCTCTTAGAATTAATATATCTTCTTTACCATTGCTGCAAAAATATTACAATATTACTGTTAACTATCATCCATAGATTACATTCATTGTAATTTTTCATATTCTTAACATTTTGTAAAAGAAGTACATTCTTATATTATACTATTAACCATAATCTTCATCTATCACTGAAATCACTGTTATATATACTCTAGCTTGTTCTCTATTTTCCTTTCGATTATGTCCACAGACTACCCCTTTCAACCACACTCATTTACAAATCATCATGTTAGTTATACTCACTGTAATGTGTTACCATCAACTGTATTCATTTCGACACTTTTATAATAAAGCTTCATTAAAACTTCTACATACATTGAGCGTCAGCTCCCATTCTCAACCTGCATTTTATTTCCTAGTAATCTATACTGTAGAGTTTTCTCCCGTGAGTTTACTCTTCATATTTAGTTCATATTAGTGAGACCATCAAATATTTGCCTTTTTGTGTCTGGCTTATTTAACTCAAGCTTCATCCATGTTGTCTTATGCATACTGATTTCGTTTCTTCTTGAAGCTGAATAGCATTCCTTTGTATGTATATACCATATTTTGTTTAGCCATTCATCGTTGATAGACACTTGGGTTGGTTCCATATTTTAGCAATTATGAATAATACTACCAAATGTATCAGTGTGCAAATACCAGTTCACATCCTTGCTTTCAGATCTTCTGATTATATTCCTAGCAATGGGATTGCTAGATAATACGGCAGTTCTAAATTCAGCTCCTTCAGATACCTCCAAATTGACTTGCACAGAGGCTGTACCAGTCTACATTCTCACCAAGAATGAAGAAGTGTTCCTATTTCTCCACATCTTCTCTGGCACTTGTAGTTTTCTGTTTTTTATTTTTTATGATGGCTATTCTATAAGGTGTGAAATGGTATCTCATTGTTGTTTTGATCTGCATTTCCCTAATAGCTAGTGATATTGAACATTTTTTCATGTGCCTTTGGCCATTTGTAATTCCTTTTTGGAGAAATGTCAATTCTTTTGCCCATTTTTAAATTTGGGTTGCTTTTCTTTTTATTGTTGAGTTGTATGATCTCTCTATATAACATGGATACCAAACCTTTGTCAGATATGTGGTTTCCAAATATTTTCTCTCATTGAGCAGGCTTACTTTTTACTTTCTTGACAGTCTTTTGAAGAACTAAAGTGTTTAGTTTTGAGGAGGTCCTATTTATGTATTTTTTATTTCATTGCTTGTGCTTTGGGTGTAAGTTTTAAGAAACTACCACAAGATCTTGAAGATATTTCCCTACATTTTCTTCTAGGAGTTTTATGGTTCTAGCTTTTATATTTAGGTGTTTGATCCATTTTGAGCTAATTTTTGTATAAGGTGTGAGACAGGGGTTCTCCTTCTTTTTTGGATGTAGATATCCAGTTCTCCCAGCATAATTTGTTGAATAGACTACCCAGCTGGGTGGGTTTGACTGCCTTGTCAAAAAATCACTTGACTGTAGATGTGAGGGTCTATTTCTGAGTTCTCAATTCAGTTCTATTGGTCAATATGTCTATCTTTATACCAGTACCATGCTTTTTTTTTTTTTTTTAACCATTGCAGCTAAATAATATACTATAAAGTCAGCAAGTGAGAGTCCTCCAAATTCGTTCTACTTTTTAAAGACATTTTTGGCTATTTGGGGCTCCTCACCCTTCCAAATAAATTTGAGAATTGGCTTTTCCATTTCTTCAAAAAATGCTGTTGGGATTTTATTGGGATTGCATTGAACTTTTAAATCAATTTGGGTAGAATTGACATCTTAACTATGTCAGTCTTCCAATTCATGAGCATCTTCCATTTATTTAGGTATTTCTTGGCTTCTTTTAACAATGTTTTGTAGTTTTCTGAATACAGGTCCTTTATATCCTTAGTTAAGTTTATTCCTAAATATTTGATTCTTTTAGTCACTAATATAAATGGATTTCTTTTTACTTCCTCAGAGTGCTCATCAGTATAGAAACGCTACTGATATACTGATTTTTGTGTATTAATCTTGTATCCTGCCGCTTTGTTGAAATTGTCTATTAGCTCCTAGAATGGAGCTTTGTTGTGGATTTTAGATATAAGATCATATCATCAATGATTAGCAAAAGTTTTACTTCTTCCTTTCCTGTTTGGGTGCCTTTTATTTCTTTATCTTGCCTAATTTCTCTAGCTAGAAATTCTAGCACAATATTGAATTACAATGGTGACAGTGGGCATTCTTGCATTGTTCCTGATCTCAGCAGAAAAGCTTTCAGTCTTTCACTATTGAGTAAAATGCTAGCTGTGGGTTTTTCATATATGCACTTTACCATGTTGAGAAAGCTTCCTTCTATTCCTATCTTTTGGAGGTTTTTTTTTTATTGTTTTTATTTATTTTTTATTAAGAAAGGATGCTGTATTTTGTCAAATGCCTTTTCTGCATAATTGAGAGGATCATGGGATTTTTCTTCAATTTATTAATGTGATTTATTAAACTAATTGATTTTCTTGTGTTGAGCCACCCTTGCATACCTGGGACAAGGGTATGATTGTGATGTATAATTCCTTTAATGTGCTTTTTGATTTGGATCGCAATTATTTTGTGTAGGATTTTTATATCTATATTCATTAGAGAAATTGGTTTGTAATTTTCTTTTTTCATAGTATCTTTATCTGACTTTGGTATTAGGGTGATATTGGCTTCATAGAATGAGTTTGGTAGTGTTCCTTCCTGTTCACTCTTTTGGAAGAGCTTGAGCAAGATTAGTATTAGATCGTCTTTGAATGATTGGTAGAATTCACCTATGAAGCCATCTGGTCTAGGGCTTTTCATCTTTGAGAGGTTTTTGATGACTCTTTAGATCTCTTTGCTTGTAATTGGTTTGCTGTGGTCTTCTATTTCTTCTAGAATCAGTGTAGGTTTTTTGTGTGTTTCTAGGAATTTGTCCAGCTCATTTATGTTGTCTAGTTTGTTGGTGTATGGTCTTTCAGAGTACCCTCTTAAGATCTCTCTTATTTCTGCAGGGTCAGTGGTAATGTCCCCTTTCTCATCTCTGATTTTACTTATTTGTATCATCTCTCTTTTTCCTTTAATAGTCTAGCCAAGTTTTTGTTGATTTTTAAAAAATCTTCTTGAAGAACCAACTTTTGGTTTTGTTGATTCTCTCTGATTTTTTTTCTCAATTTTATTTATTTCTGCTTTGATCTTCCCCCCCCCCCCCCTTAGGCTTGGTTTGGGATTAGTTTGCTGTTATTTTTTTGGTTCCTCCAGGTGTTAAGTTAGTGCTTTGATGTTAGTTCTTTCTTCTTTTTAAAAGCAAGCATTGAGGGCTATAAATTTCCTTCTCATTACTGCTTTGCTGTGTCCCATAGGTTTTGATATGTTGTGTTCTCATTTTCATTCATCTCAAGATATTTACTTATTTCTCTGGCAATTTCTTCTTTGACCACTAATTATTTAAAGTGCATTTATAGTCTCCTATATTTGTGAATTTTCCATTTTTCCATCTGTTATTGGTTTCCAGCTTCATTCCATTTTGAGCAGAGAAAGTGTTTTGTATAATTTCAGTCTTTTTGCATTTATTGAGACCTGTCTTGTGACCCAACATATGGTCTATCCTGGGGAAGGATCCATGTGCACTTGAAAAGAATGTATATCTTGCTGTTTTGGAGTGTAATGCTCTATAAATGTCTGTTAGGTCTAGTTCATTTATCATATTTTTCAAACTCTCTGTTTCCTTATTTATCCTCTGTACAAATGTTCGATCCAAATCTGAGAATGGTGTATTGAAGTCTTCAAGTATTATTGTAGAGATGTCTATTTCTCTCCCTTCAGTTTTGCCAGTGTGTGCCTCATGTATGTATCTTGGGGCACCCAGGTTAGATGCATAAATATTTAGTATAGTGAATTCTTTTTGGTTAATTGCCCCCTTTTATTAATATGTAATGACTTTCTTCATCTCTTTTAACAGTTTTCATTTAAAATCTATTTTGTCCAATATTAGTATTACTACTCCAGATCTTTTCTGATTACTATTTGCATGGAATATCTTTTTCTAAACATTCACTTTCAACCTTGTTGTGTCCTTTGTGGAAGTGAGTCTCTTGTAGATGGTTCATATTTTTTTTAATCCATTCTGTCAGCCTATGTCTTTTAATTGGAGAATTACATTAACTTTCAATGTTATTAGTGTAAAAACATTACTTACTTCATCCATTTTATCCTTTGGCTTTCGTTGTATGTCTTTTTACCCTTTAATTTACCCTTCCTAATAATCTTCATATCTATACTCTTCTCTGAGTTTCTCATGCTTGTTTTTTTCCTTTCAGGATGTAGCACTCCCTCTAGTAATTCTTGTTAAGCTAGTCTTTTGGTAAAGTACTCTCTCAGTTTTCATTTGTGAAGACTTTTAACTCACCCTCATTTATGAAGGACTGTTTTGCCAGATAAAGAAATCTTGGCTGGCAGTTTTTCTCTTTCAGTACCTTAAATCCAATATACTACTTTGTTCTCATCTCCATGGTTTCTGATGAGAGACTGGCACTTAGTCTTATTGAGGTTCCCTTGTATGTGATGCATTGTTTTTCTCTTGCTGCTTTCGAAATCCTCTCTTTATCTCTGATATTTGTCATTCTGAATAGAAGGTTTCTCAGAGTATGTATGTTTAGTCTGCTGTATTCTGTTTGGGGTGTGTTGTCCTTGGATATTGATATATATGTCTTTCATAAGGGTTGGGAAGTTTTCTGTCATAATTCCTCATATATTCTTTCTGCCCCTTTTCCATTCTCTTCCCCTTCTGGGACACCAATAATGCATATGTTTGTGCATTTCATGTTGTCTTTCAATTCCCCAAGACTCTGTTCCATTTTCTTCCTATTCTTTTCTTTTCCTGTTCTCCTGTGTTTTCAAGTTCAGATGTTCTGTCCTCGATCTCACTAATTCTGTCCTCCATCAATTCAAATTTGCTGTTATATGCATCAAATGTATTTCTAATCTCATCCATTGTGTCTTTCACTCTCATAAGCTATGTTACTTTTGTTTGCAGCCTTCAAATTCTTTATGCTCACGCAGTATCATCTTAATATCTTGTATCTCTTTATTCATATTTTCCTTCACCTTTTAAAAAAATTGATTTAAGGGATTTGTGTGATTTTCATTGACTACTTGTCTTAAATTCTGTGTCTCATCAAGATTTTTAGTTTGTTCCTTTGCCTGGGCCATATCTTCCTGTTTCTTAGTATGGCTTGTAATTTTTTGCTGATTTTAGGCATCTAAATATGTTGGTAAAATTTTTTCTCTGATGGTCAATTTCTTTCTCTTTCCTAGTGATTTTGATTAATGGTTCTTCTTTGATTTTTAGTTCAACTTATTCTAAGTCTTTAACATTGCCCAGTTTAAGTTATCAAAATAGGGCCAGGACCTCACTAGTGGGGTGCTGTTCAGATCAAGGGAACAAGAGACACCTAAAGGCAGCTTTTCTCCTTGCAGTTTCCCAGACAACCAGCGAATGGCACTCATTGGTGAACTTTTCCATGGAGGTGACTGAACCTACACATGCCCATGATTCTGGTCTGACCAGAGACGAGATTCAAAGTGGGCTCTGCTGGCCAAATTCACTGAAGAGAAACCACTCTGTCCCTTCTGCTGCACCCACCCTTTTCCCAGGGAAGAAGAGGCCTGTTCCTCTCTCAGTTGGCTGCAGTGAGCCATGGGCTGTTTGCCTTGAGGGTGGGGGTTGGTTACCTTTCCTAGCCATGGTAGCTAGTGACACTTTTTTTACATTTTGGCTTGTCTCTCTGTCCCTCGCCCTCCTGGGGGGTGCATAGCATTCTCCTGGTCTGCAAAGCCCCAAAACTTATCCCTAAGACAGCTTTTTGCCCTTCTTACATTGTTTTTGTTAGACAGTTGAGCCCTGCCACCTACCTATTCCAATGCCATCTTCCCAGAAGCCTCACTGTGGTTTTGATTTGCATTTCCCTAATGGCTAATGATGTCAATCTTTTTCATGTGCTTACTAGCCACTGTATATCTTCTTTGAAGAAATGTCTTTTCAAGTCCTTGGCCCATTTTCTGACTGGGTTGCTTCTCTTTTTTGTTGTTGTGTTGTCAGAGTTCTTTATATATTCTGGATATTACACCCTTATCAGATAGATGGTTTCCAAATATTTTTTCTCATTCCATAGGTTGTCTTTTCACTTTCATGGTATGTCATTTGATGCACAAAATTTTAAACTTTAAAGTCCAGTTTATCTATTTATCTATTTTTCTTGTTGCTCATGCTTTTGATATAAAGTCTAAGAATACCTTGTCTACTACAAGGTCCCAAAGATGTTCTCCTATGCTTTCTTCTAAGCATTTTGTTTTAGTTATATGTTATGTCTTTGTACATTTTGAGTTGATTTTTGTATATGATATGTGGTAGGGATCCACTTTCATTTATTTGCCTGTAATATTGGTTTTCCCAGCACAATTTGTTGAAAAGACTATTCTTTCTCCATTGAGTAAACTAGCACCCTTGTCAAAAATCAGTTAGCAGGGGACAGATGTGGCTCAAATGGTTGGGCGTCCGTATCCCATATGGAGGGACCCAGGTTCGATCCCCGGGACCTCCCAGTAAAAAAAAAAAAAAAAGTCAGTTAGCCATTCATGCAAATCAGAAAGGAAGAATTAAAACTTTCATTATTCACAGATGATGTAATTGTATACCTAGAAACTCCTGAAAAATCTACAACAAAGCTGCTATAGCTAATAAATGATTTCAGTAGAGTGTCAGGATACAAGATCAACACACAAAAATCAGTGGTGTTTCTTTTTTTAAAAAATCCATTTTAACCCCCCCCCCCCGTTTTTGCTGTTTTTTTGTGTGTATGTGTCCATTCATTGGGCAATTTTCTGTGTCTGTTTCCTGTCCTCTCTTCTCATTCCTCTCCTGTCTTTCACCAGGATTCGATCCCAGGAATCTGTGATGTGGGAGAGAGCCATTCTGCCACCTGTGCCACCTCAGTTCCTGGTTTCTCAGTGTATCTTGTCTTGGCTTTCCTCTGTGCCTCCCCCCTGTTACATCATCATCCTGCTGCATGTTTCGGCAGGGCCTGGGGGCTCACCCACTCACTCGGCCAGACTGCTCACCCACTTGTGGGGCCTGGGGACTCACCCGCTCATGGGGCCTGACGGCATGCCCACGCACCTTCTATATTTTTCTTTTTCATTTTACCGGGGGGTCCCGGGGATGGAACCCAGGTCCCTCCATATGGGAAACGGATGCCCAACATTTTGAGCCACATCTGCCCCCTCAGGGGTGTTTCTATACGCTAGTAATGTGAAATCTGAGAAGGAAGTCAGGAAAAAAATTCCATTTACAATAGCAACTAAAAGAATCAAATATTTAGGAATAAACTTAACCAAGGATGAAAAGCACTTGTATTCAGAAACTATAATATATTGCTAAAAGAAATTTAAAAAGACCTAAATAATTGGAAGAACATTCCATGCTCATGGATTGGAAGACTAAATATCATTAAGATGTCAATTCTACCCAAAATGATATACAGATTCAATGCAATCCCAATAAAAATTCCACCAACATTTTTTAAACAAATGGAAAACACAATTATCAAATTTATCTGGAATGGTAAGAGGCCCCAAATAGCCAGAAACATTTTGAAAAGGAAAAGTGAAGCTGGAGGGCCCTCATTTCCAGACTTTAAATCATATTACCTAGCTGCAGTGGTAAAAACAGCATAGTATTTGCATACAGATAGACACATAGACCAATGGAACCGAATCGATGGGTCAGAAACAGACCTTCACTTCTATGGTCAAGTGATTTTTCACAAGCCTGTCAAACCCACCCAGCTGGGACAGAACAGTTTATTCAACAAATGGTGCTAGGAGAACTGGATATCCATAGCCAAAAGAAAAAAATAAGACCTCTATCTCACACTTTATACAAAAATTAACTCAAAATGGATCAAAGACCTAAATATAAAAGCAAGTACAATAAAGCTCCTAGAAGAAAATGTAGGGAAATATTTTTAAGACCTGGTGGTAGGTTGTGGATTCTTAAACCTTACACCGAAAGCATGAGCAACGAAAGAAAACATGGATAAATGGGACCTCCTCAAACTTAAACACTTCTGTGATTCAAAGGACTTCATCAAGAAAGTGAAAAGGCAGCTCATTCAATGGGAGAAAATATTTGGAAACCACATATCCAATAAGGTTTGATTTTCATTCTATATAAAGAGATCATACAACTCAACAATAAAAGAGCAAGCAATCGAATTTAAAAATGGGCAAAAGATTTAAATAGACATTTCTCCAAAGAGGAAAAACAAATGGTCAAAAAGCACATGAAAAAATGTTCCATACCACTAACTATTAGGGAAATGCAAATTAAAACAACAATGAGATATCATCTAACACCACATCGAATGGCCATTATTACAAAAATCAGACAAGAATAAGTGCTGGAGAGAATGTGGAGAAAAATAGGAACACTCCTTCACTGTTGGTGGGAGTGTAAAATGTTGCAGCCTCTGTGGAAGACAGTTTGGCAGTTCCTCAGGAAGCTAAATATAGAACTGCCATATGATCCAGCAATTCCTCTACTGGAAATATATCCAGAGAACTGAAAACTATGATACCAACAGACATCTGCATACCAATGTTCATAGTGACATTATTCACAATTGTCAAAAGATGGAAACAACCCAAGTGTCCATCAACTAATAAATGGTTAAGCAAAATGTGGTATATACATATGATGGAATGCTATGCTGCAGTAAGAAGAAATGAAATTGGGACACATGTGATAACATGGGTAAACCTTGAAGACATTGTACTAAGTGAAGTAAGCCAGACACAAAAGGACAAATATTGCATGGTCTCATTAATATGAACCAAATATGAGGAATAAACACATGGAGTTAAAACCTAGAGTATAAGTTATTAGGAGATAAGAAGAGGGTTGAGAAGAACTTATGATGCTTAATGTATGTAGATGCTTTAATTAACTTGACTATAAAAGTGTGGAAATGGATAGAGTTGATGGTAACACATTACAGTGAGTAGCAACTGGTTTATAAATGGGATTGTGGCTGAAAAGGGTTCAGCCACAAAAAGTCTGAGGAAGTAAATGTCAATTGAAAAAAAGCTAAAGAATAATCTAAGGTCTGAATAACACAGTGAACCCAGAGGTGGATGAGAATTGTGGTTGAGGGTACAAATGCAAGAGTGTCCTTGTGTGAGCTAGAGCAGATGTACATCACTATTGCAGGGTGGTAGGAATGTGGGAAGGCATGGGAAAACTACAACTTGTGGTTAACAGCAATACTATAATATTCTAGCATCAATGCCAAAGATGTACTGTGTTGATAATGGAAGTCTATGGAAAAAGTGTGACAAATGTATGCTATGGACACGGTTGGTGGTTGTAGTCTGATGATATTATCTCATAATCTGTAACAAATTTTCCACCATGGTGTGGTGTGTTGGTGAAGGGGTGTTGTATGGGAATTCTACACATGTGTATGATTGTTTTGCAAGTTCACAACCTCTGTAATAAAAATATATTTTCAAAAATAGGGTGGGTTGGGGGAAAAATACACCAAATGTAAGATAGGGACTATAGCTCATACTAGTATTTTGACGATGCTCTTGCATAGTTTGTAACAAATATTTCACAACGATGTAGTGTTGGTTGAGGGGTGTTGGATGACACCCCTGTATGATGTTATGTATGTTTATTTTGTAAGTTCATAATCTTTACTATACAGTTATTGTTTATGCATGTTCATGAATGAATGATATACTTCAATAAAAATATATTAAAAAAAAAGAAAAAAATCAGTTAGCCATAGATGTGAGGGATTAGTTCTGTGCTCTCAGTTCGATTCCATTGGTCTGTATGTATGTCCTTGTGCCAGTACCACATGGTTTTGAATAATGTAGCTCTTAATAAGTTTTGAAGTCAGAAAGTGAGTCCTCCAACTTTGTTCTTCTTTTTCAAGACATTTTGGCTAGTCAGAGCTCCTTACTCCCTTTACTGCCACCTGGGGACACTTTTATATGCAGCTCTCCTCAGTGGCTTATGTTCTGCCCTGATTTTCTGAGGGCTTAGGCTCCTGTGTCTGGATATGTATGGAGTTCTAACTACTTCTGTGAGTCAGTCTACAGTCTCCATCCATGGTGGGAGGGACCCAGGCTGTGTTGCCTCTGTGTGATTCCCAAGCTGCACATGACCAATTGAGGGGGAGGGGAAAGGGAACCACCAGTGGTCTGGGATGGAATTTTCTTACCTGAGATTTTTCTGTTTATTTGCTTCAGCATTGTGGAGTCCCTCCCTAGTCTCTCCCATAGTCCAGAGTTCTACACAAATGGGATTTGTCCTTTTATTCACTAAATCTCTGGGGGCAGTTTTTCAGAAGATGCCTTATGCCACCATGTTGATGGCACTCTATCATTACTTTAAAAAAAAAAAAAAAACTTTTAATTTTGAAATAATTTCAGGTTTACAAGAAAGTTGCAAAAATAGTACAAGGAATTCTAATATACCCTTTATTAAGATTCATCCAATGTTAACATTTCCATGACTGTGAAGTTTTTGAACAGAATGGGAAAAGCCACATGTACTGACCAGAAAGACCTCCAAGACACTGTTAAGTTAAAAAAGCACGTTGAAAAAAGCATATGTACAGCATGCTTCAATTTTATATCAATACAAAAAAAATTCTGAAAAAATCCACACTAATTTAGTAACAGTGATTTTTTTCTAAGGAGAGGAGTGAAATTAGATGAAGGTCAAGAACAACTTTCATTTTTATCTCTTGTATAGTATTGATTTATGCATTGATAATGGATTCATGTATTACCTGTATAAAAAAAACTTAAAGAAATTTCACAGACTTCTTTATGGTTTTTAGATGTCAAAGTGAAGCCCTTTCTGCCCCCTTCTACTCTTGAACAAAATAAAAAGGAGAATAAAAAGTGGAAACAGAAATTGCATCTGAATCTGAGCCGAAAGTAGAAGACATCTGTAACTCTGAACAGCACTATAAGAGGGCAGAAAACAGATTTGAAGTGGGAACTGACAGATTGAGAGGCAGAAGGGGCAACTGAGGGTCTTCAGAGGAATGCCAATAAGCAGGAAGCTGGTTCTCATGGCTGAAACTCAGAAAGGCTCAGGGGTTGGAGGCATCATGTGCCAAAAGGCTGAACAAGGAAAAGGGTGAAGTAGAGGGACTGGCTAAGCCTGTACCCAAAGCAGGTTGATCCCGCCCCACCCCCACCCCCCCCGGGAATCTAGTCACAGAAAAAATTTAATCAGAGGCTCCAGTCACTAGGACACCTCACCCAGTGGAACATGGGAGTGAGCTGCCAGATGGAAAGAGGGGATTAAGTGATAGTTAGCATGCCAAAGGGTGGGCACCCCAGCCCGTTCCATGCCCTGCTCCCATAATGCCAGCAGCAAGGGTAGAAGAGGGATATATCTCTGTAGAAAAATCTATAGATGCTGATATATTGGGGTCACCTGAACTTGCAGTGAAGCACCCCCACATCAACAAGCCCCTATCCCCGCCACTACCATGGTGCATCCAATCACTGTTGTAAGGTCTCACTGTTAAATATGGAAGGACAATCCAGGATCATCAGAAAGCTAAGGAAAGCCTCTAGCAGGACAGGTAAAGACTAAAACAGACAGAAAATGGTGGTGGTGGGGGAGGAGGAAACACAGAAGAAACAGAAATGATACAGAAAAAAATCCTGAAAAATTTTTTATCATCAGAGAGAGAAGATATTACATCTATGACACAAGAACAAGAGGTTTTTTTTTAAAAAGAAAAAACTAGAAAATAATAGAGAACTTTTGGAAATTAAAAATGATAGCAGAAAAGTTCGGTAACATTAAGAAAATAAAATTGACAAAATCTCCCATAAAGTAGAGCAACAACAATAGCAAGCAAACTAACAAATGCATAATAAAAACTGCAAAAGAGACAGACAATAGAAGAAAGAGGAAAATTTGAGAGTCAAACTCGGAATTGAGCATCTGACCAAGAGGAATTGTAGAAAGAAGAAAATATGGCGGGGGGAGAATTGCCAAAGAAATAAAACAAGACTTTGCAGAACCAATGAATATAAGTTTCTAGATTGAAAGAGTCCACGAAATGTCCAGCATGATGAAAGAAAAAAGACCCAGAGCAGGGCACATCACTGTAATTTTGGAACTCTAAGGTTACAGGGCACATCCTGAAAACTCCCAGAGATGGGGAGGAAACAGCTAATATACAAAGATCAGAATGGGGAGGAAACAGGTAATATACAAAGATCAGCAAAAGAATGACATCTTACCACTCAACAGTGAGGTGGGAAACAATAGCACAAGGCCTCCAAACTTCTGAAGGAAAAATTTTAAATCAATTTTATTGAAACATATTCATTAATCATATACTCCATCTAAAGTGTACAATGAATGGCATTTGGTATAATCACAGAGTTGTACATTCATCACTTCAATATTAGAGCATTCTCATTACTCTGATAAAAAAGAAAAAGAAGAAATAAAACCCAACAGAAAACAAAATCAAACAAACAAAAGCCCTACACCTTAGTAGTTACCTCTTAATCTCTCTCTTCTCCTGCTAATCTCTCTATTCTTCTAACTGCTAATCTAGTTCCATTTCTTTAATATATTTGTATATACACTTTGTACAGGTGGAGTCAAACAATATGTAGTACTTTTTGTCTAGTTTCTTTCACTTAGCATACTTTCTTTTTCACCATTGATGGAAGGTTATTAATATATTACTTTACACTACTGTCCATAGTTTGCTTTGGTTGTGTTTTTGCCCGAATATCACCTTGACATTAACATCTTTAACATTAATATACATTTGTTCTGTTTTGGAGAAAAACATTCTTATATATACACTATTAACCATACTTATTTTTCATGAGGGTCCACTATGCCATACAGTCACATGTTTCCTTTTTTACCTTTACTTCTAATGATATACATGACTTTAGACTTTCCCTTTCAACCACTAGTATGCCCATATATTAGCTTTGCTAATTACAAACACTATGATGGGCATTCACCATTTCTATTCATTCTGAAACATTTCCAAAAAAACGTTTTACCAATTCTGCACAGATTAAACCTCAGATTTCCATTCTCTAACCTCATTCTATTTTCTGGTGACATATTCTAGCTATTAACTCCATGAGCTGGCTCATTATATTCAGTTCATATTAGCGAAATAATACAATATTAGTCCCCTTGTATCTGGCTTTCTTCACTCAACATAATGTCCTCCAGGTTCATCCATGCTGTCATATGCTTCATGACTTCATTTCTTCTTATAGCTGAGTAATATTCCATCATGTATATATACCACAATTTGTTTATCCATTCTTCAGTTGATGGATACTTGGGTTGTTTCCATCTTTTGACAATTGTGAATAATGCTACTATGAACATCAGTGTGTAGATGTCTGTGTCACTACTCTCAGTTCTGTATGCACACCTAGTAGTGATAGTGCTGGGTCACATGGCAGATCTATATCTAACTTCCTTAAGAATCGCCAGACTTCAACAGAGGCTGTATTATTCTACATGCTCACCAACAGTGAATAAATGTTCTTTTCCTTCCACATTCTCTCAAACACTTGTAGTTTTCTGTTTATTTTTAATAGTGGACATTCTAGTAGGTGTGAAATGATTATCTCATTGTAGCTTTGATTTGCATTTCCCTAATAGCTAGTGATGTTGACATTTTTTTCATGTGTTTTTTTTCCCCACCATTTGTATTTCTTCTTTAGAAAAATGTCTGTTCAAGTGTTTTGCCCATTTTTAAACCAGGTCATTTGTCTTTTTATTGTTGAATTGTAGGATTTCTTTATATATCATGGGTATTAAACCCTTGTCAGATATATGATTCCCAAATATTTTCTCCCATTGAGTAGGCTGCATTTTCACCCTCTTCGCAAAGTCATTTGAGGTACAAAAGTGTAATTTTAAGGAGGTCCCGTTTATCTATTTTTCTCTTTCATTGCTCGTGCTTTGGGTGTAAGGTTTAAGAAACCCCCATCTACCACAATATCTTGAAGAGTTTCCCTATATTATCTTCTAGGGGTTTTATATTCCTGGCCTTTATGTTTAGGTCTTTGATCCATTTTGAATTAATTATTGCATTGGGAGTGAGATAAGAGTCCTCTTTCATTTTTTTGGTTATGGATATCCAGTTCTCCAAGGACCATTTATTAAAAGACTGTTCTGTCCCAGTAAAGTATTTGGTAGCCTTATCAAAAATCAGTTGATGGGAAGCGGCTGTGGCTCAATCGGTGGGGCTCCCGTTTGCCATATGGGAGGCCCCGGGTTCGGTTCCCGGGGCCTCCTGGTGAAGGCAAAGCCCGCCCGCATGGCGTGGTTGGCTGGCCCAGTGAGTGCAGGCAGCAAGGGGGGGATGTATGAATAAATAAATAAAATCTTAAAAAAAAAAAAATCAGTTGACTGTAGAGGTGAGGGTCTATTCCTGAAATCTCAATTCAATTCCATTGACCAGTGTGTCTATCTTTATGCCAATACCACACTATTTTGACCACTGTAGCTTTGTAATGCATTTCAAGGACAGGAAGCATGAGTCCTCCAACTATGCTCTTCTGTTTTAGGATGTTTTTGGCTATTCAGGGCCCCTTTTTCCTTCCAAATAAATTTGGTAATTGACTTCTCTATTTCTTTAAAGTAAGCTGTTGGAATTTTGACTGGGTTTGCATTGAATCTATAAACCAGTTTGGGTACAATTGACATCTTCACCATATTTAGTCTTCCAATCCATGATAATGGAATGGCCTTCCATTTGTTTTGATCTTCTTTGATTTCTTTTTTCAGTGTTTTGTTGTTTTCTGAATACAGGTCCTTTACATCCCTGGTTAAATGAATTCCTAGATATTTGAGTCTTTTTGTTGCCATGGTAAATGGAATTTTTTTCTTGATTTCTTCCTCAGATTGTTTGTTACTAGTGTGCAGAAACACTACTGATTTTTGAGTGTTGACTTTGCATCCTGCCACTTTGCTGAACTCATTTATTAGGTCTGGCAGCTTTGTTGCATATACTTAGGAATTTTCTAAATATAAGATCATGTCATCTGCGAATAAGAAGAGTTTTACTTCCTTTTTTCCTATTTGAATGCCTTTTATTTCTTTTTCTTGTTTAATTGCTCTAGCTAGAACTTCTAGGACAATATTAAATAACAGTGGTGACAGTGGACATCCTTGTCTTGTTCTTGATCTTAGAGGGAAAGCTTTCAACCTTTCCCCACTGAGTATGATGTTGGCTGTGGGTTTTTCAAATATGACCTTTATCACATTGAGAAAGTTTCCTTCTATTCCTGTATTTTGCAGTGTTTTATCAAGAAATGATGCTGGATTTTGTCAAATCCCTCTTCTGCAGCATTCAAGATGACCATGTGTTTTTTTTCCCTTCCAATTGTTAATGTGGTGTTTTTCATTAATTGATTTTCTTGTATTGAACCATTCTTACATACCAAAAATAAAATTCACTTGATTGTGGTATGTAATTCTTTTAGTATGCTATTGGATTCTATTAAGAATTTTTGCTTCTATGTTCATTAGAGAGTTTGGTCTGAAATTTCCTTTTCTTGAGGTATATTTATCTGGCTTTGGATTAGGGTGATTCTGTCTCCAGAAAATGTTCGGTTAGTTTTCCCTCCTCTTTTTTTTTTTGGAAGAGTTTAAAAAGGATTTGTATCAATTTTTTTCAAAATGTTTAGTAAAATTCACCTGTGAAGCCACCTGGCCCTGGACTTTTCTTTTTAGGATGATTTTTGATGACTGATTTAATCTCTTTACTTGTGATTGGCTTGTTGAGTTCTTGTATTTCCTGTAGAATCAATGTACGTTGTTTGCAAGTTTCTAGGAGTTTGTCCATTTAATCTAGGTTGTCTAACTTGTTGGCATATAGTTTCTCATAATATCCTCTTATGATCCTTTTTACTTATGTGGGGTAAGTCATAATGTCACCTTTTTCATTCCTGATTATATTTATTTGCATCTTCTCTCTATTTTTCTTCATTAGTCTAACTAAGAGTTTGTCAATTTTATTTGTATTCTTGAAGAAACAGGTTTAGGTGCTGATTTTCTCATTTTTTTTGGCTCTCAATATCATTTATTTCTGCTCTAATCTTCATTATTTCCTTCTTTCTGCTTCCTTTGAGATTGGTTTGCTGTTCTTTTTCTAGTCCTCCTGGTGTTCTGATAGGTCTTTGATTTTAGCTTTTTCTTCTTTTTAAATGCAAGCATTGAGGGCTATAAATTTCCCTTTCAGTATTGCCTTCACTGTACTCCATAAGTTTTGATGAGTTGTGTTCTCACTTTCATTTGTCTCAAGGTATTTACTAATTTGTCTTTCAATTTCTTCTTTAACCCACTAATTGTTTAGGAGCGTGTTGTTTAGACTCCATATATTTGTGAATTTTACCTCTCCCAGCTATTATTGATTTCCAGCTTCATTCCATTATGATCAGAGAAGGTGCTTTGTATAATTTCAATCTTTTTATATTTATTGAGACCTGTTTTCTGGCCCAGCATATGGTCTATCCTGGAAAAAGACCATGAGCACTTAAGAAGAAAGTATAACCTGATGATTTGGGGTGCCATGTTCTGTATATGTCTGTTAGATTTAGCTTGTTTATCATATTGTTCAAGTTCTTTTGTTTCTTTGTTGATCTTCTGTCTAGTTGTTTTATCTATTGACGTGAGTGGTATGTTGAAATCTCCAACTATTATTTTAAAATGAGACATTTATTTCTCATTTCAGTTTTGCCAGAGTTTGCCTCAATGTATTTTGGAATACCATGGTTAGGTGCATAGATACTTATGACTTTTACTCCTTCCTGGTGGGCTGTCCCTTTCATTAGTATATAATGACCTTCTGGATCTCTTATAATTTTTCTGCATTTCAAGTCTGTTTTGTCCAATATTAGTATAGCTACCTCTGCTCTTTTTTGGTTACTGTTTGCATTAAATATCTTTTTCAACCTTTCACTTTCAGCCTATTTTTATCCTTCAGTCTAAGGGGAACTTCTGTTTGAGGCTTTGTTTACTATGGCAGATAGTGAGATCTGCCTGAGAAATGCATAAGCGTAACCTCTGAAATGACCTACTAACTCAGTTTGAAATCTCTTAGCCATAAAACCTCGTTTGTATTTAATGTCGCCCCCTTTTGGTCAAGGTCTTTTTCCAAATGCATTGCTGGTTAGTGCTTGGTAGTAACCCCATGGTGCCAGGGCAGCTTACCCCTGGGAGTCATGTCCCATGCCAGGGGCAAGGTTGTGACTTTATTTGCTGAGGTTGGCTTAGAGAGAGGCAACATTTAAGTAACAAGGAAATTTTCATGAAGTAACTCTTAGGCAATAGTTGTTATTAGACTAAGTTTCACTTTTACAAGAATAAGGTTCATAAGTACAAGCTTTAGTATTGAGGACTTGGCATATTGGAGTGTTATCTTTTATTAGGCACTGCCTATATACTCCAGAGATTTTTTTTTTTTTTTTTTTTTTTTTTACTCCAGAGATTTTTGCCATTCTATTTGAGAAAGTAGCAGGACCCTCCAGGACAGGAGTTTAATATTTTGTTGGTTTTCTTGTGGGTCTCCACCCACCAAGAAAACAACCTATGACAACATGTGCATGTTCATTTTCCATAGCAGCATGCCTCAGGTACACTCCTTCCTACACATCCCCCCAACACCAACACCCTACATCAGTGACTCTTCCCTGCCACATATCCTGTAAGAACACTCCCATTGTTGTATTCTCAACCATAGTCCTCAGCCTCCTCAGAGTTCACCAAGCCACATATTTACCTGTTCTTTCATCCAGCCCTTCCCCTGAGCTCCATAGATTACCAACGCCCCCATCCCATGCACACTCACACTCCGGCACCATCAACCCCACTCATATTGCTGCATCACCTTCACCCCCATCCACTCCCAAACTGTCACCATCCACCTTATCATAGATTCTCCCCAGATTGAGTATCAGCTCTCTAGCTCTCTACTCCCTGTCTATCTCCTAGTAACTTATCTTCTAGACTTTACCTCCATGAGTCTGTTCAATATCCTTAGTTTATATCAGCGATACCATGCTTTAGTGACTGGGTTTCCTTTAGTGACTGGGCTACTTTACTCAATGTAAGGTCTTTGAGGTTCATTCATGTTGTCGCATATGTCACATACTTCATTCCTTCTTACAGCTGAGCAATATTCCATTTTTTGTATATACCACATTTTGTTTATCCATTCATCAGTTGATGGACACTTGGGTTGCTTCCAACTTTAGGCAAATGTGAATAATGCTGTGATGAACATTGGTGTGTATATATTTGTTCGTGTCCCTGCTTTCCATTCTTCTAGGTATATTCCTAGTAGTGGAATTGCTGGCTCATATGGCAATTCTATACTTAATTCCTGAGGAACTGCCAAATTGTCTTCTACAATGGCTGCACCATTCTACATTCTTACCTGCAATGGATAGGTGTTCCTATTCCTCCACATCCTCTCCAACATGTGTAGTTTCCTGTTGGTTTTTTTTTTTTTTATAGCAGCCAGTCTAGTAGGTATAAGATGATGTCTTATTGTAGTTTTGATTTGCATTTCCCTGACAACTAGTGGTGGTGAGTATCTTTTCATGTGTTTTTTTAGCCATTTGTATTTCTTTTTTGGAAAAGTATTCAAATCTTTTGCCCACTTTTAAACGGATTGCTTTTCTTTTTATTATTGAGATGTAAGATTTCTTTATATGTGCTGAATATTAGACCCTTATTGGATAACTATTTTCCAAATAATTTCTCCCATTTAGTAGGCTGTATTTTCACTTTCTTGACAACTCCTTTGAAGCACAAAAGTTTTTAATTTTGAGGAGGTCCCATTTATATATTTTTCTTTTTTTGCTTTGGGTGTAAAGTTTATGAAACCATTTCCTACTACCAGATCTCATAGATGCTTCCCTACATTATCTTCTAGGAGCTTTTTGGTATTGGCTCTTATCATTCTGTCTTGGATCCATCTTGAGTAATTTTTGTATAGGGCATGAGATGGTGATCCTCTTTCATTCTTTTAGATATGGATATCCAGTTCTTCCAGCACCTTTTGTTGAAGAAACTATTCTGTCCCAGTTGAGTGGGCTTGGTGACTTTGTCAAATATGAGTTGGCTGTATATGTACAGGTCTATATCTGAACTCTCAGTTCAGTTCCATTGGTCAGTATGTCTATCCTTCTGCCAATACCATGCAGGTTAGACTTCTGTAGCTTTGTAGTATCTTTTAAAGTCAGGTAGTGTCATTCTTCCAATTTCATTTTTCTTTCTTATGATGTTTTTGGCTATCTCCCTCAGTTTTAAAAGACAGTTTCACCAGGTATAAAATTCTTGGTTGGCAGTTATTTTCTTCCAGTACTTTAAATATGCCATCCCACTGTCTTCTTGCCTCCTTGGTTTCTGATGAGAAATTGGCAGTGAGGCTCCCTTGTATATGATGTGTTGCTTATCTTTTGTGGCTTTCAGGATTCTTTCTTTTCCTTTGTCCCACTGTTTGATTATAATGTGTGTGGGCATAGTTCTCTTTGAGTTTATCTTGTTTTGAGATCATTGAGCCTCATATATATGCGCAAGTATTTTCTCAAATTTGCATGGTTTGAAGCCATTCTTTCTTCATATATTCTCTCTGCCCCTTTTTCTCTTCTCCTTCCTGGACTCCCATAACGTATATACTGGTATGCTTGATAGTGCCCCACAGGTCTCTTTGGCTTTGTTCACTCACCTTCATTCTTTCTTCTTTCTGCTCCTCAGTCTGAATAGTTTCATTAGCCTTACCTTCAAGTTCATTCATTCTTTTGCCAGCTCCAATCTGCTGTTGGACCCCTCTAAGAAAATTTTCATTTCAGTTATTCTGGTCTTCAACTCATCTTTCCTTTTTGTTATTTTTAAAAAGTAATTTCTATTTCTTTTTTGCAACTAATTTTTTGCACATATAGTTTGCCTGATAGCCTTTATTTCTTTGCCTACATTTTCCTTTATATCTTTGATCATATTTAAGACCATTAAAAAATCAATGTCTTCTTCATTGATGATTACAGATATTTTACCTTGTTTCTTTGGGTGGGCCATCATTTCCTCTTTCTTCTTTTAATCTCTTGTTGCACATTGTACATTTTAATATTTTTATAATTCTACTTATAGAATTAGAATTTAGTCTCTGAGGTGGCTGATTCTTATATTTGTATCCAGATAGTGTTATGACAGAGTTTTCTTTGAATGCTAGAAGCTAAGAAAAATAAAGAAATGCAAATAACACCTTTCCTAGTCTTTCCAATTTGGCTCTGTGTTGGCTGTTGCTTTTCTTCAAAGTCTAGCTACCCTAGCAATGAACTTGAAAAAATCAGCCCTAGGCAAAAGCATAGGGTTCTCTTCATTTTTTTGCTGAGCATGCACTTGTGGCCTTAGGAATTCTCCCATATACATCAATCTGAATGGCCCCACTTCCTATTAAAATCTTTCTTCAGGCTTAAGCTTTCTATTTTATGTCTTAAAGTTGGTAATCCTTTGCCCCAGGCCACTGAAATTTGATTGTTTCTGACACTGATTTAGCTGCCCTTAGACTGCCTCTGCATGCAGGGCGAGTTCTGGGATGTCAAGCTAGAGATGCATGTCCTAGTGCAGGCCTTTATTATGCCACTAGGCATATTGGTAGCGACATACATGCACCCCAGTATGCAGATAGAAGTTACTCTGCTCCTTCTGGAGCCAGGACTAGGGATCTGCACTGAGAGTGTGAGCTGGCTCCAAGAGTCATGGCAGGGGTGGAGGAAGTGATAACAATGGTACCGTAAGGTTTTCCTACAATTTTTATGTTTCCTTCTTCTTAAATCCATACTTGCCCTTTTACTGCAGTATTTCAACAGTTTTCCAGATCTCTGAAAAAGATGGTGCTGAAAATTTTTGCTAGTTGTTTAAAGATTCTGTGGGGCACAGAACCCTGGAGTGTTTCACTCTGGAACTTTGTTCTGTATATAACTCTTTGTTTTCTGTAATGTGTTAAACAGCAGAGGTTGTTTAAGCTTTTTGTGTTTGTTTCTTCTGGAAGTCTCCTTATATTTGGCTATATGGAGTAAAGTGCAAGGTGCAGCCCAAAGTATATACTTAAAAGGCTGGGAGTTCTGGTCATGGCCTTGCAATTATTCTAGAATTATGCTTCTCCTTATCTGTGCTCTAAGGAAATCTCAGTCAGGTGGTAATGTCCAAAATCTACTGTCTATAGACAGCCGCAAGTGATCTCTGAGAGAAAGGAGCTGGACCAGTGTCTCATGGGACCAATATCTGTGGAATCCTAGATTTTCCTTCTACCTCTCTGACTAGCCTGTTGTTAATGTATCCTTCCATGTGCCCAACATCAAATAGGTCCTCTTCTCTTCCATGCTACACCTGTCCCTAGGTGATCTCACCCACTTCAAAGGCTTAAACATGCAACACAATGCCGACCACTTTAATGAAACACTTATCTTCAGTCTGTGCTGTCTTCCAGTCTCTGAATTCACATATCCAGTGTCTGACCTGGCAGCAGCCCCACTTGTATGCTTCCCAGCTTTCTGACATCTAACACTACATTCTTGACTCTCTTCCCCAACCTTCTTCTTTTCCCATCTTGGTAAACTCCACTCACTCATTTGCTGAAGCCAGAAAAGTGGGAGTCATCCTTATTCTTCTTTTTCCTTTTCTGCTGCCTCTTGTCTAGACTCTGAAAACCTACTGCAGTCTCTCTGCTCCCCCTGTTGCTGCTCCCATAATCCACTAATCTCACAGCATCCAGAATGATCATTTAAATATGTAAAATGATCTTGTCACATCTGCTTAAAACCTGCACTGGCTTCCTCTGCACTTGGAATGGAATCTAAACTACTTCCTAAGGCATGCAAGGTCTTGTGTGATTGTTGGTTGCCTCTGCCTCATCTGCCAGTGTCATCTCAGCCCCTATTCTTTGCTCTGCACACTCCTGTCACACTGCTTTTCTTTCAAATCTTTAAAATGGACAAGCTCTTCTCTGTCCAGGAACAGATTTCTCCCTTGACACCTCTGTTGCCCATCTGCTTGTCAGAGCTGGTATTGGGCTAATAAGCAGTGCTGGGTGCCAGAGATGGGCAAGAGGAGGAGAAAGTGAAGGACTCTTATGTATAGGCTCTGCCCCCAGAAAAGAAGAAAAGAGAATGAATTCTGGTCTCTGAAGGTGTCACTGCCAGGTATGTGGGTCGTTCTGACTATCCTTGCAAGCGAGTGTCCATCAGTATAGCTTCAAATAGCAAGTGGAAATCTAAGGCTCTTTCTCTCTTTCTGTGTTTTCATCACAGATTTCGAATCCTTTGGGATGAAGAGTTAGAAAGGGTGGGAGCCGAGAAAGCCTCCCTGGGCCGAGTGGTCTGGAAATTCCAAAGGACACGTGTTTTGATGGATATTGTGGCCAACATCCTGTGCATCATCATGGCTGCCATAGGGCCGGTGAGTGGCAAGAGAGGGGAGGCCTTCTTCTGCCTTGTCTCCTAGGTCCCCAGACTGGTGAGGAATGTCATTACTTACTTTCTCTACGAGCTGGTGGGTTTAGTACATTATCATTATCTTTTGCTCCTCGGGGCAAATTTTTATAAGGCTAATCCTTGTCAAGCACAGCAGCAGCCACTGGAATTAATTAAAACGCTTGCCTCATAAAGTCAGCTTGCTGACATTACGTGGGGCCTCTTGTACTAACTGCAACCCCCAGCAGTCTTCTTCTCTCTCCATCATGCTGTTTTACAGACAGTTCTCATTCACCAAATCCTGCAGCAGACTGAAAGCACCTCCAGGAACGTCTGGGTTGGCGTCAGCCTGTGCCTAGCCCTTTTTGCTACCGAGTTTGCCAAAGTCTTCTTTTGGGCCCTTGCCTGGGCCATAAATCATCGCACAGCCATCCGGGTGAAGGTGGCCCTCTCCACGATGATTTTTGAAAGCCTAGTGTCTTTTAAGACACTGACACACATCTCTGTTGGTGAGGTAAGTTGGTTCAGGGGCAGGCAAATTTTAGAAAATGAAATCTTGAGTTTTCTGAATGTATGTGAGATGTGCTTCCTGGATGGAGCAACTGTCCTCCTTGTGTTTATTCATGTCCTTCCCTTCATGTCCCATCTTGCTGATAAATGAGGTAGTAGAGATTCAAAAGGCAGAGGACAGGGAAGGGAGGGCTCTATTTAAGCTGGAAAATTTGGGAAGGAGTCCTAGTATCCCAACTGGAACGGGCCTTATAGGTGACTTCTTCTAATCTCTTTGATTCTCAGTGAGGGCACTGAGGCAGTGCTGAGCACACTATTGACATTTAATAAAACTGATTGACTAATGAATTAGATAATTCCAATTGTGCAAAAATTGGCATGTGAGGCCACAATAATGACCATGCCTGTTGGACTTCAGAGTTGAAATTTCCTTAAGCCTTTAATCCTTAGCAATAAAATCCTCACCACTTATACAAGAGAATTTCCCCAGTCAAGGGAATCCCAAGAGTTATGGGGTAAGGAAAAGGACTTGCTACTTTCTTACAGTTGTTCTTTCAGCATGTTCAAAGCATCCTGTATCACTTATGGATAGATTCAGCTACATGCAATAGAAAACCCCAAATAACATTGGATTAAACAAGATGAATTTATTTCCCTCTTAAGTAAAAGGAATCAAGAAAAGGGTCATCCAGGCTGACACGAGGGTTTCTGCATTCTTTTATCTTTCTGCATTACTCTCCTAGCACATGGCTTCCATCCTCAGGGTCACCAAGTGGTTCAAGACATATGCTAGCGATCCAGCCACCCCAACCGTGTTCCAGACAATTGATTGGAGGGAGGAGAGAAAAACAAAGGGATGTGCCTTCCAAGTTGATTTAGCTTCCTTTAAGAATTCATTCCTCAAATCACATTCAACTCTTTGGCTAGCATCTTGTTGCCCTTAACATGGTTGCATGGCCATACTCCTTCCATAATGGAGGCTGAGATATGTAGTCTTTTAGCTGGGCACATCACTACCCTGAATACAACAGGGTTGTGGTAATCAGGAAGAAGGGAAGAATACGTTTATAGGCAGCTAGCACTCTTTTTAACATGCCCTTAAATGGTAATATTACTCTTTAAGCCAATCTTCACTGGAATTCTCAGTCCTAAAAGTCTAGCCTCCCCAAAGTCATGCCAGAATGACACTCACAAAACTCGTTGTGTTGCCCCTCCCCAGTGGCCACCCAGTTAAGGAAGTTTTTCTCTTCTCTCCTCAGAGTCCTTGGCCATTCTGAAAACCTTGGTTGAGGAAATGTTTGGATGACCCATCCAAAGCCTGAATCTCTGTGCTTTCTTTCAGGTGCTCAACATACTATCAAGTGATAGCCATTCCTTGTTTGAAGCTGCCTTGTTTTGTCCCTTGCCAGCCACCATCCCAATCCTAATGGCTGTTTGTGCCGTGTATGCCTTTTTCATTCTGGGGCCCACAGCTCTCATTGGGATATCTGTGTATATCATATTCATCCCCATCCAGGTAATGGCAGTCCTTTGCAATGATAATTGCTTTACACTTCACATTTTGCACATACACCCTTACTGAATTGAATGCCTGAGGGAGGGAGGCAGGCTTCTTCAGTTTGCAACAGTCCCCAGTCCCCAGCACTTCACTGTTTCCTGACAATTTAAACATTTATATCAACTGCCTGATCCCCAATGGTTTTCCCCAGACCACGTCAGATTCCATAACTTAAGGGCTGAGAGTCTCAAGCCAGCTACTATTCGAACTTTTCCTGGCACTTATATTCTGATCCCTGGATTTTTAGGCCAGCTGCAATCCAGCAATTCTTTCTCAACAGTGTTTGTACCTTGATTTCAGATGTTTATGGCTAAGCTCAATTCAGCTTTCCGAAGATCAGCAATTTCAGTGACAGACAAGCGAGTTCAGACAATGAATGAGTTTCTAACCTGCATCAAACTGATTAAAATGTACGCCTGGGAGAAGTCTTTTATGGACACCATTCGAGGTAGGATGAGCAGCTACTTAAAGAACCACTTACTCTGTAGAATGTGCTCTTCAGTGGGCTAGGCATTCCAGAAGGGGCTGAGGGGGCCCTCAGAGTGCTCTGTAGGCTTTTCAAAGGATTATGGAGATTTGTAACACACCTAGGCATCTGTTCTAGTGAACCCAAGGGCTCAGCATATTGGTGACATATGGTTTAGATTTTAGTGAGGCATGTGGATCCTGGTACTGACCAGTTACCTTTTACAAAAATAATTCACTAAAACATTATGATAGCAGGAGAAGAGCTATCACAATCGGTTTCCTTGACTTAGGAAATGTCTACACACGTACAAACGCACACACCTGCACACACACTCATACATGTGAATCTCTTTGCCTACAAGAGCTCCATAAGGTTGGATGGTCCACTGACTTAACATGCCTTGGGTAGATATAAGCCTGCATGTATAGTTTTTTTGCAAAGATGATAGTAAAACTATTTCAATCAAATATAAGTGCAAATCTAATTGCCAGGACATTTACCTAATTGCTGACATAGACTCAGGTGGTTGGCCGGTTAATGATCTGAGCCACTGTTACAATTGACTCTCTGGATCTACAATTACACTTTTGCACCATCATGTAATTGGGATTAAATTTATGTATCTACATTGCAAGGAGTGACTTTAGGAAGTGCCCCAGTGTGGGACACCGGCAGCCCTACATGACCCTCTTTTGAGAACCTAGAAACACTTCCCTACACACTCAACTTTCTTTAGTACGATATAATTTAGTTTGATTAAATTTGATTCCATTTAATTCAATTTAACTCAACTCAATCTCACTCAAGTCAGATTAATCCAGTAAATATTCACCACGTTCCTGTTATGCACAATGCTGTGGAGCTCCACATTGATCAGCTTTTTAACATTAAGGGAGGATGAACTTACTAAGCTCAAAAATAGCTCTGAAATTTTTGGCTCTACCTCCAGGATATATCTGGAATCCATCTGCTTCTCTTCATTCCTCCACCACCCTAGTTCAAGCCAACATCCTCTCCCTCCTGTCCTATGGCAAATGATTCTGGATGCTCCCTCTGTTTTTCCTCTTATATCATACAATCCATTATATACCTAGCAGCCAGAGTGAACTTTAAAAATGCCAATCAGATCATGCCCCTCCCTATTGAAAGTCTTTGGTGGCTACTCATCACTCTTAGAGTTATTCAAGCTTAGGATCTGCCCCCAGCTGACCTCTCTGCCTTATCACATCTTTTGCTGGCCCTTGGTAACTCCACTCCAGCCATGCTAACCTCTGTCTTTTCTTAGACAACACACTAAATTCATTCATTCCTCAGGACCTTTGCATATACTTTTTTCTGCTGACAAGAACACTCTTTTGCTAGATGTTCCCAGTGACTTTGTCTTGACTTTAAGTCTCCTACAAACATCACTAACTCTAGGAAGCCTGTTGAACACAGTCCATGTAGGCCCTTTCCCACCAGTTCCTCTTAATCACTTGACACTGCTTATTTCTTTCATACCACCCACTACCATTTGTAATGATCTTATTTAATTGCTTGTTTCTTTATTGTTTATCTCCTCCACTGGAAGAGGGCTGAGACCTTGCTTATATGTCCCCAGCACCAAGCACAGTGCCTGGCATATTGTAGACATCAGATTAAAATTTATTGAATGAGTGAATGTATGAGTTATTCTGTAGAATAAAATGGGGAAAGTGCCACAAAAGAAACTGAGAGAAGCTCCTGGGGCTTCCAGGTGGAGCCCACTGGGTTGAGAGACCAAGAAAGGCCTCATGGCAGAGGTGTCATTTTAGATTGGCCTTGAAGGAAGGGAAGCATTGGGACACAGAGTTGGGGAGGTCTCCAGGCAGGAGAAAAACCCTAGAAGTGGAGATATGTGAGTGTGCCTGGAGAGAAAGGAGTGGCTGAGTGTTCTGGAGGTGAAGGAAATGTGGAGAATAGAGCTTTGGATCCTGATAGAACTGGGTTTCAACCCTGGCTCTACCACTTAATAGGCAAGTTCTTTTTTTTTTTTTTTTTTTTTACCGGGAGGTACCGGGGATCGAACCCTGGTCTCTCCATCGAACGCCGAACCTCTTGAGCCACGTCCGTTTCCCTAAATGAAAATTCTTTTTTTTTTTTTACCGGGAGGTACCGGGGATTGAACCCCGGTCTCTCCATATGGTAGACGGACGCCGAACCTCTTGAGCCACATCCGTTTCCCAATAGGCAAGTTCTTTAACCTGGCTGAAACTGTTTTCCCTCCTGTCAAGAGGGCATCACCATGGTCTCTCCCTCATCACACAGTGGTGGGAGCAATCTAATGAACGGGGCATGTGAAGGGTCCAGCAGAGCACTTGGCACCCAGGGACCGCTCAGTACGCAACAGCTAGGGCTGTGGCGTTGCTGATGCAAATATGTTTTTGCAGATGAGGCTGAAATCAGGGTTGTTGAAGACTTTAAGCACCAAGGAGAGGAGGCTTGAATTTAATTTGTGAGCAGTGCAGAGAAATGGGCATTTGGCTTTATGAAAACGGAGAAATGCCATTCTGTTTTTGTAGGTATTCCTGGAACACAGAGCAAGGGACTTATCTAGTAGTCTTCAAGCCTGCATATGTTTGGTTTGGCCCCTATAGTATTTAATTTTTTTTCCAGTTAATTCTCAATGTTTAAAAGTAGGCAGATATCTTGCAAATCTCAGACTTCTTCCAAACAGTTGAAGGTCTGGTAGCACTAAGCTCACCTGTCCACATGGAAAATATTGGCTGGTGCTCAGAAGTGGCTGCCTCTTTCAACAAAGCATGTGTTCCCCATTTTGCTACATTCAACACCTACCCTCTGCTCTTACTCTGCCCACACCCCTCATTTGTGTTATCTGCTTGGCCCCTGTAGGCATCTGAGTTTATGATTCCTGACATTTGGACAATCAGAGCTGGAAGGGGCCTTGGAACCATCTAGTAATGGCAGGTGACATGCACTGAGCTCTCACTATGGGCTGGGCTTGTCCTTGGTGCTTTCTATGGACTTTACAACCAAAATCATTAGCACTCATTTGGAGAAGGATTAGGGAGGGGTAATAACATTTCTTAATGCTGGTACCTGACATGCAAGATAAGACCGTCTTGGACTGTTTTTCATTTCACAGGTATAAGAAAGAGGGAAAGAAAGTTACTGGAGAAAGCTGGATTTGTCCAAAGTGGGAACTCAGCGCTGGCTCCCATCGTGTCCACCATCGCCATTGTGCTGACATTCTCCTGCCACATCCTCCTGGGACGCAAGCTCACCGCCCCTGTGGTAAGAAACCTTTTTCATTCCGACCACATAAAGTCCCAGGTTGGAAGCTCACGTTTTCCAGCTTTGGCATCAGGACACCCCATCCCTGTGGGCTAGACTCTGCCAGAATGCAATCCTAACATTTAAAAGCAAGGGCTGATGAGGAGCCCAGGAGAGCCTGGTCCATGGCAGGGTGGGAGTAGTAGTTAATGTTGGAATGTAATTTTATATTTGGAAACCAGAACTGAAATCAAACAAATACTTGGTTGACTTATTTATACATGCTTCAGGAAGGAGTATTTGCAGAAATTCTCTTGGTGGGGTGTGCTTTGAGTATAAGGAGAGGCAGTGCAGGGCTGTACTAGAGCCTGGGGCCTTGTTTAAATCCTGCTCTACTAACTGGCTATGATGTATGGCAGATGATTGAACCTCTCTTTCCTTGACTTTATTGACTGTAAAATGGGAATGATGACAGTCTCTATCAGTGTGGTGGTAAGGACTGAATAAGAAGCATGTAGAAATGTTACTGGGCATGAAGTAAGTGCCGTATCCATGTTTGCTATTATTATTAGCTTGACTCTCTTCCAGCACAGGCAAATTCAGTTTGAAAGCCTCAATGGGAGAAGTGAGATGAGTGTGAGATGCTCAGTTTTTTTTTTTTTTTTTTTTTTTACAAATGGGCCTGAGCAGTCAAAGGTAAAGAAATGCCGAGCTAGAGGGAAAATGGCTCTGGCTTAAATAAAGAAACAAACAGCTAAGATATTAAACCAAGTGTCTGAAGGACAAGTAGTTGAAGGAAAGTCAATGAAGTCAAGAAAAAACGAGCAAAAATTTGATAAACATAGGTGCACTCAGAGAGGAAAAATTGCACCAAAATCAGGGATCCCAAGGGAGAGGGCAGGAGGGATGTTTGAGAAGCCAAGATGCTGCTGCCAGGGCATGCTTTGAGGGAATGGGGGCTGCTAATCCTATTACCACATTGTGCTTCTTTGTGAGGAGCTCTTATTTTCTCAGGTTCCTCAGCAGATAATAAATAGCTCATGCAGTTTACTCTCACACACTCTAGGGCCTTGAATTGGACCATAAACCCCAAGCCAGAATGGATGGCAATGATGTACTAAAGCCTAAATGGAGCACTGCCCAATTATTGTAACTGCTTTCTATGATCCCAGACAAAAAGAAATTTCCCCAACAACATACCAGGCAAAGCAATTCAAAACCAAAAGGAGTGTACATAGTTAATATTTTCTAAAAACAATTGCTTCAGAAGAAACCTGGACCCAAAATTAATTCCCTGAAAGCAAAGCTCATTTTTCTTTGGGTTTAGAATCCCTGGCAGTTGCCTTCTCTGCCAGGGCCACATCAGTAGGAGGTCTGTCACGAGGTGCTTGCTTGCCTCAGGCAGCACAGGGCAGCCCATGTGCTCTGTCTACTAAAGCCTGGGCCAAGGTAGTGCTTTGGGACCCGGGGGAGTTCACTTCTCTGTGGGAATGGATTTAGGGCCAGATAGGATGGCATCATCTTTCATCACCTCTTAATGAAGTAACTAGGATTAGTTGAAGTCTGGGACCTTGTCCATGGAGCTCATTCAACACCAGGCAGGATTACTCAGGAATTTGTTGAAAGCAGTTAATTTCTTAATGGATGTCTAGGGAGAGGCTTTTCATTACAAGTTGGACAAATAAGATGAACTCAGAGATGAGATTATATATCCTTGGGGTACAAAGAAGTGAAGAAACTTGCCTTCACTGAGGCTGTAAGTTATTGACTACCCACCAGGCAGGGCTCAGTGGGAAAGGCTGCAGTGAAGGAGGGAGGTGACATTTTGGGAGCCTCAGTTGGACAAAGGCTCTCAAGACTGGCCCTAGTGTGTAGGATGTCAGGGCATGGAAGCCAGGCCCAGGAGCAGAAGAGTCCCACCCCAGTGGCCAGCATGGTCCTTCCAGGAGGTTCTGCCTTCAACTCTGTATTTCCCCCTATTAAAAACAGTCATGAAATGTAGCATCCTATTGATGCAAGGATGAGGGAAGCCATTTTTATTTTTAATTTTTCCCCAACTCACTGTAAACAATAGTAACTTTCGTTAAAATAAAAAAGTCTTCTATGTAGGCAGAGCTTTGTCTTTTAAAATAGGGTGTAAAAGGGGTAAAGGAGGGAGGAAAGAGAAACAGGAGAGACTTTTCTACCCAAGGGAGAAGATGGACAGCACAGGGTAAACTGGATATTCAGGTGGTTTTGCATAAATAAAGAGCAACAGTAGGTTTCTAAGTTCTCTACACACATACACACTCATAGGGGGAGGAGGTGTCCCAAGCCTTCATCGCTGGGGCTGTGTGTGGTGTAGAGAGGGATGTTCTAGCTCCGAAGGTCAGATGCCTCTGAAACAACCAAGAAGAGGGGATGATTTAGGAAAATCAGCCTAGGGTTTTGAGTCTAGGTGTAGTAGGGATATAGTATGGATAGAGATTTCTAAATGCATTCAGTTAGCAGTCTGCCTCAGATTCTTTCTCCTCTGGATCGACATAGACAAGGGGATATATTCCCATCACATTGGTGAAATCCAAAATCAGAATGGATTAAGATGCCACTGATTCAAATTTGCAAACCCATGGTCCCTGAGCTGTGCAACAACAAAAAAATGATTCCTCTGAGAATTCCAACTAAGCCACTATTTTTCACTTTAGTAAGTTTAAACCCATGAGTATAAAGGTTCAGAGCCAAGGCAACATCCTATCCTAAAACCTATACCTCTTTTTTGTTCTTTAGGCATTTAGTGTGGTTGCCATGTTTAATGTAATGAAGTTTTCAATTGCAATCTTGCCTTTCTCAGTGAAGGCAGTGGCCGAAGCCAATGTCTCCCTAAGGAGAATGAAGGTATAAGCAACACTGGGTGAGTAGGGAGTTCTGGGTGGGAAAATTCTCAGATATGGGGAAACCAGGTCAACACATTGGAGGGCTGGATCACTGGTTGGGTAGACACCGGGAGAAGATTCATTCAGAGTTGGATCATCCACAAATGTGCATAGAGGAGGATACAACAGAGCTTTATAGATTATCTTCTCTTTTGGTTAAAATGAGATAAAGTCTCTGTACATGGAGATGATGTTCCTCTATCCAGGCTATATATCCTAAATTGTTCCAGGAGTGGGACTGGGTTTGCATTGAACCATCCCCCTCTAACTTCATTTCTCCTGTGATGGGTGTGGTGATTGGCATCCTGTGTGGTGAAGAGGGTCGTGGAGTCACCACATTCATTCACTCATGTAGTCATTTTATTCATTCACTGAAGATTTTCTGTATGCCTCCTCTATACAAGGCACTGTGGGACATGCAAATATAAGGAAGATAAATCCTTTACTCTCCAGACTAGGGTAGAACTTGGTACTCCAGCAGTTACTATACAAGGTAAGGATATAAATGGCATGCAAGATGGCAAATAAAGTGTTTTTGAAGTTCAGATGAGGAAAGGAAAAGGAGAAGGGCATTCTGTTTGAGGGAATGGCATGTCCAGATATTTGTGAATTGAATTAATGATCTTATTCACCCAAGCCAGAAATCTAGAGGTCATTTTAAGCACCCTAGGTTCCTGTCTCCCTCCCTCACATACCACCCACATCCTGGTCACTGTATTTCCTCCATTTTAAATGGCACCATTGTAAGACTGGATTGGAAGGGGCACTGTTGGGCTATGACTTTTTTTTTTTTTAAATAGCGGGCAATGATGTTAATTTTCCATTTTTGTTAAGATTTATATAAGAAATCTGGCACAAAGTTGATGCCCAATAAACAGCATGGGCTATGACTTTTTAAACAAAACACAAAACCAACATAATAACATTAATTGTATATCTTATGATATCAGAAAAAAATATTGGAGGTGTTTTATAGACTCCACCCCTTTTTCTGCCATCTGCATTCAGGGCTTCATCATCTTTCATCTGAACAATTGCAGTGATTTATGAACCAAGCCTCCTTTTCCCAATGCGGTCATCCTCAAATCCATTCAATCCCATTCAGCCATTGTTCTGACCACTGGTTGCTATCTGATTGAAATCCTTGAATGTTTGCTTCCACACCGCCCCCTCCAGGATGGAGCCTGAGTCCTCATCAGCTGGTCCTCAGTTGTGTCTCCACCTCATTTCCTATCCCTTTCCTACCTTTAACTCTGTGTTGAGTGATCCTGAGTTGCTTGATTCGTGCCCCTCCTGAAATGCTGTTGCACATTTCCTTGCCTTCGCCCCTGATGTGCCTCTAATTAGAATAGAATGCTTTTGCCCTCTCTCTCTCCCCTCATTTTTGTCTGCACAGAACCTGCTCTTCTCTGAAGACTCAGCTCAGGCTTCAAGTACATGGAGCTCTGGGATGGGGAGCCAAGTGTCCCTCTCTGGCATTTGCAGGGCTTTGTCCCTGTCACATTTCACTGAAATGATTTGTGTATGTTGCTGCCTCCCTCAAGACTATAATCTGTTCAAGGGCAAAAACCATGCTTTATTATTATTTTTATTTCTGCTGTTAACCCATATCTGGCACATAACAGGCACTTGGCAAATGTTTTTTATTGAACTGAACTGAGTGGAGACCTAGAAGGAGAATACAGCAGAGACTGAGAAGGTGATCTTGGTTTCATAAGCATTAGTGCCATGCAGTGAAGCTCATTCCCCAAAGACTAGCAAGGCCCACTATCTTGTGTGTAAGGAAGAAATGTAGCTAGGAAGAACATCCTCCAAAGTGGGTGAACCACATAGGCTTGTGGTTAAAAAGGCATCCATCCTAAATAGTATGACCTAGTGGCCTATTTCTGGGACTGCTGCTCTTGGGAGAATAACTTCAGAGTCTCTTCCCTGAATGTTATATATAGAATTGCCAACACTGTGATTGTGGGTCACTAAAACTATATTGGGATGATTCTTACAAATGGATGATGTCTGCACAGTTAATCTTGTCTTTTTAATCTTAGAAAATTCTCATAAATAAAAGCCCCCCATCTTACATCACCAAACCAGAAGACCCTGATACTGTTTTGCTGTTAGCAAATGCCACCCTGACATGGGAGCAAGAAGCCAGCAGGAAAAGTAACCTAAACAAAATACAGAACCAGAAAAGGTATTCTATCAAGAACAGGCTAGAGGCATACGGTGAGCTGAGTCCATCAGCCCAGGGAGTCGTTGGCCCAGAGGAGCAGCGTGGAAGCCCCAAGGCAGTTCTGCACAATATAAGCTTTGTGGTGAGAAAGGTGGGTGTATCTTCTGAAGGTGTGGCCTCTATCCTTAATCCTTGTATGACACAGCTTTGGCCTTCTCAAGGCTTAGTAGAATCTAGTTTGTGCTGAAGGCTCTGATTTTCTTCCCAAATTTTAAACCATGTTTGTGAACATGGGAGGCATCTTCCGCAAGCTGAGGGAAGAGGGTGGTTCTATTGGTACCGATCCTTAATGTCTCCTTTGGAGCCACCTGCAATTTTGAATGGACAATCCACCAAAGGTGGCTAGGCTTAAACCAATGAAATTTTGTAAGTCTTATCAGATTTGTTCTTCATTTCACGTTGGAGTATTGTGATAAAGAATAGTAACTGCCAATTATAAGCACTTATGATTTACCAAGTATACAATTAAGTCATTTTATTACCCCAATAACCCTTTGGGATAGATACTATAACTTCCCCTACTTTGTGATTGAGGAAACTGAGGCTCAAGAATGTGAAACAGCTTTTCCAAGGTCACATAGCTGGCAAATGGCTGAGGAGGGCTTCACACCTGCTCACCTGGCTTTCTCCTGCAGGTAGCTTTCTTGCACAGGGAACTCTGCAGCAGCGCTCCCAGGGTGGCAGTGCTGATTTTGTTGCAGAGGGCTCGGCATTAATCTTGTGCCCAGTATTTTAATCTCCTATCTTGTTGACTCATTCTTTCTCTGTGTGAGCACTATAGAAAGAGAAGTTCTTATTTCTTATGCCATGTTAAGGTCAATGACTGGTGTGAGAGTGGTATCTGTTGTAGCTAATAAGGCCGTCTGCCACGTACTCACTGGAAATGACATGCAATGTGCTGAGTGCAATTGTGCTTGGTTGTTGTTAAGACCTTCTGCATGCAGCCCACTTTAACTTCTCATCACTCTTCCCCTGCATTGGAAGTGCAGCCCCTGATTGCTCCAACCCTGCCTTCAGAGTTGCTTCAGAGAGACTTCACTGAACCGCTCTCATGTTCCAAAAAGTTTGCCTTTTAGCCCTCAATGGCTTTTCTTCTAATGCTCGTTTCACGAAGTTGTTAATTCCTGGATTTGTGCATCAAGGATATGGTCAATGTTTTGTGAAGGTGAAGGTAGTGGAGGAAATATGGTGCTGTGTGGGTTAAGTGTACCCCGCTGGTGTCTGATGGACCTGGTTCCAGTCCTTGGCTCCACCACTTACTAGCTGTGTGACCTCGGGTCTGCTGCTTAACCCCTTTGGAGCCTATTTTCCTCATCTGCTTTAATAATAGTACCCACATTACAAGATAGTTGTAAGAACTAAAAGAGATACTGTGTAGAAATGCTAAACCCAGAGTAAGTCTCAACAGATGTTAGTACACATGCCCATCTTAAATGTACCCTTGGGCATTCAAGTTTTTCCCAACTTAGCTCCATGATTCCACAAGACTGTTGCCTTTACAAGGCCAGATCCATCTGTCTCCTTTAAATTATGTCCTCAGCACTGAGCCCAATGTCCAGCGCAGAGTAGGTTCCCAATGATGTTTGTTGAAAGAACAAATGAACAATCAAAAACCTGTAAATACAGGCCTCATATATTTTCTGCTAAAGACAATGATGCATCTGGAAGGATCAGACCTGGCCCCACATGGTAGACAGAACTCTAAGGACAGCCAAGCACCTTGGGAGGCTGAATCCATACCTGGGTCTCTTTGTCCAGAAGTATCCATAATATCCCAGTTCTTAAATCCTTTCAGTGGATTTAAAATGGATCTGTTTCACTTATATGCAGCCTCAGTGACAATGTGGGCTCCGTAAGGGCAGGGACTGTCTGTCCCAATCACTATTTTATCCCTAGTGCCTAATATGGTGCTTGGTGCTCAATAAATACTTGTAAAATTAATTAATGATGATAGGCAATGACCCTCATGTGCTGGGAGTGGCAGTGGGTGGTGGGCCCTTTTGGCCTAGCTCAGGGTGGGAAAGGAGACATATTTGGCCTCACACCAGACATCTTTGCTCTGAGAGATTGCAGAGAGCAGGTCTAAATGAGAATGTTCTTAGAAGTCCACCTGCAACATTGCTTGACCTGCTTGAACACAACAGTGGGCATGCTCTCACCTCAGGGTACCCACATGGGCTATTTATCTGCCTGTCTGGTTCCCCCAGATATTTGTCTCCATGGCATCCATCTATCATACTCCATATTTTACTTATCTTGCTTACCGCGCATCATCCCCAACTGACATATAAGCTCTGTGAGCAAAGACCCAGACTTTAAAACTTCTTACGTGTTCATTGCTGTAACCTGGTGCCCAGAACAGTGCATGGCAGGCCCTAAAATTGAATTGTTCATTGGGTTAATAAATCAATCTACAGCCATGGTGTAATCCACAAGCTCAACACGGGGACAAAGCTTAGCTGCTTGGTAAGATCAGATTGCTTCATTATGGTGGAGGAATACTTAAAAATAACTTCAGGAAAATACCCATACTTCAAAGGCTCCCCTTATTCCCCTGGGTTGTGCAGCATGTTACCTCCCATTAGATTTGCTTTCTTGGAGTCTGGACACAGGACAAGCTCTGTATCCAGGGCCCAGCCTCCCAGCCCAGCACAAGGCTGTGTTTCATAATAGTGCTTGCACATGACTTCTAGAAGGCCTCTGGGCACTCTGCTATGCTGTGCATGGGAAAGCAGCTCTTGTTCCTATATCCTCCCAGGAGTATGTATCAGGGCTGGGGCTGTAAGACTGTGGCTGCTACCTCAGAGCCAGCAGTTACCCCTGGGTCCCTGACTGGCCCAATTAGGGCAGCTTGGGGTGGTGCCTTTGGCCCAAAGCCCTGTAGGAACTGGGAGAATGACAGTGTCCTATCTCTATTTCTCTGGTAGGGGAAAGTCTTGGGAATTTGCGGGAATGTTGGAAGTGGAAAGAGCTCCCTCATTGCAGCTCTCCTAGGACAGGTAAGCTGTATGATGAGTGTTGTGATGATGGAACATTAATGTGACAATCTGCTATGCTTGAGGGTTCCATGAGAACAGTGGACCCAATGGATAGGCTCAGTGCCCTGGATGCTGGGCACATAGGTAATGATGATCTTGTCAGCTCCACTTTCCTCGGCCAGGTGGGGCTGAGCTTTTCACACTCTCTTGGGTTTGCATCCTGAAGCTGTGTGTTAAATGGTGATGGCTTCCTGGCCTGGAGTTCCATCTTGGTCAAAGGAAAGCATGGGCCATTAAACTCAGGCTGTCTTGACTTAGAAAGGCTGACAAGGCATCTTGGAGAGAATGGACCCAGGAGCCTGGGCCACATGATAGCTTTAGATGCATTTTCCCTTCATTCATCTCCATATCCCCAGTACCTGCCCTGGTGTCTGCTCAAAGTAGATGCTCCCAAGGGCCCACCTGAGGAAGGTTAAGTAGGGCTCAGTTCCAGCCAGTGCACTTGGAGGAAGGAGAGCCTCCAGCTATGGGTCTGTCCGAAAGGCATCTTGTTCTAGTTGACACAAAGATGCCAGGTGTGTGAAGAGCACTGGAGAGCCTGTACTCTCCACTTTGCAGCTGAAGGGACCACTACCTTTTCTGGAACAGCTTGTCCCTCTTTCTCATTTATGTTTCCTGCTAGCCTCTTACAGAGGTTTAACTTTGAGATCCTTGACCTCCACAACTGGGTTTGGCAGTGTGTGGAGATGACATCTGGTCAACTCTCTTGTACCTTCATACCTAATGTTTGTGGAATAAGTGGTGGCAAGAGTGCAATGGAACCTAAGGAAGACTCCATGAGGTTTGGCTTCTTAAGCTTCTCTGGTATCGTTGCTCCAGATGCAGTTACAGGAAGGGATTGTGGCAGTCAATGGATCCTTGGCGTACGTTTCCCAGCAAGCATGGATCTTTCATGGAAATGTGAGAGAAAACATATTATTTGGAGAAAAGTATGATCATCAAAGGTAATATTAACTTTTCAAGCCTGAGGCACTTTAGTATTTGGTACTCTTTGCTACAGATGCTGATGCCATTGGTAATGATCTAAGTGGGTTTCTTTAATGAGTTCTGATTAAATATTCATCAGACCTAGATGGGTGTTGGTTTTTCTCTTCTTGACCCAGGAGTTTAAGAGAGGCATCTTCTGCAGACCTGTAATCACACTGAGAAGCAGGTAGAATCAGCACTCAGTTTCCACTGCAGAGTAGCATATGTTCTTAGTTTCTCTGTAACAGTGTGTATGTTGTCTGACTAGAGAAAAAAAAGTATTCAGCAATTTTGCTTTAGGCTGAGTAACCAAATCTCGACTTGAAATCAAGAGTAGCATGTATGTGATTAATCATCCCTGACATTATTAATTGGCATCGAGTTACTAGGATGCATTGCTGTTAGCATCTACAAAAGGATCTAATAAAATAAAAACAAAATTCAGGTCATAATTATCTGATATACTTTGGTACAGCTTGGCCCATTACATTAAACTCTTGGAATTCAGAGCCAGAATGCACTTCTTATGGTTCTTTGCCAGGTTTGGGGTGTTACTGTGTGCATTCTCTCTCCTGAGTCCCATAACCATCCACTTAAGGGGGATCCTGGTATCGTATTCCCAGAGAAGTGAATTGACCTGTCTGAAGTCAAAGTTATTAAATGGTAGTGTTGAGTCTTGCACTTACGTCTTGAACACCAGACCAGCATCATTTACTCTGACTGTACCTGCCTGACCCCCTAGGTCACCATGAAACCTCTCTGAGAGTCACAATACCAAAGTAAAGAGAAATGGATTTGGTCTTTAGAATCTGGCTGCCAACTCTCCAATGACTGGTTTGGGCTTTCCAGTCTGAACCCACAAATTCTGCCCCTGCTGGCAGGAATCAGCCAGTATGTTTGTTCCCAGCAGGCAAGATGTCCATTCTGTCACCTCCTCTTCCCTAAATATGACATCCTGTCACCAGGAGGCTCAGGGCTGGCCCGAAGGTCTTATCAGTGCAGGTGTCCTTGGCACCAGCTAAACTGCTCTGCTCAGCATCTTCTCCTCTGCCCTGTGTGTCTCTCTCTCCTCCCCCACTTGGAATGCAGGCTAGAAAGGGGTAGGTGATTTCTTTTACTAATCAATTAGGTTCAGAAAGCAAATGCTTATGAAATGCCTGCAATATGCACGGCTCTATGGGGCACACGGGATGGAGCAGGTATATCTTTGCCTTCAAGGGTCTCAAATTGGGAAGGGGACATAAGAGATGCTCAGAAATGGTGGTGCACCAAGGAGGAGAGTGCAGAGTGGCAGGAGACTGTGCTGGGGTTGTTCAGAGGCAGCAGAGATCCTGAGAGATTGGGAGGGAGGATTCAAGGAAGAAGGGGTGGCATCTGAATTGGTTCTCAGAGGAGGTACCAAGCACCCTTCATAGTTGCTGTCTCTAGCAGAAGTTTTGCTCCTAGGGTGAAAATTGTGGCTCTCAAGGCCACCAGAAGCAGGAAGGTGGGAGGCAACTTATGATTGGGGGGCAGTCCCAGGGAGAAAGAGGTGCTGATCTGTCTGAGTCTTGTAATTGGAAGATTGTCAAAGGTAATAATATTAATCATTATTCCCATTAATGGAGAATTTGTAATATACCAGACATTGTGCTAAAGGCTCTACATGTGTTTTCCCACTTACTCTCACAGCAACCCTATGAGAATTATTAGCTCAGTTTTATAGAGTGGAGAGTATCAGGGTGATACACTCACTTATCCAAGGTTGTCCAGCTGGATTCAAACCCAGATCATTCTGGTTCCAATGTCCCTGATCATATCAACTATGTACCCCAGCCCTAAAGTTGGTTCAGGAGCAGGATGCTCAAGGCTGCTGCCCAAGTTATGCTCGAGGGGCTGTTGAGTGATAACAGAACCTGTGTGTGAGTCCAGAGCAAAGAGGCCCCCTGAAGGGCAGCTGCTCATGACCTGCCTGCATTCTCCCCTGCTGGCATCACTTTATTGGGAAGGCATGTTTTGCAAAGCCTGAGTTGTGGGTTCTCCATTGCCATTACTGAGGAAAGAGAATCCTGATGTTGAGGATGATATCAATCAATCAACCCACCTATCAGTCAGCCAATCAATCTTGTGAAGCCAGGCAGCCCACCAAGTGGAGCAGATACCCAGGACCTAGTTCTGGGGTTCCAGCAACTCCTTGCATGGGGTATGAGCTTGAAATGCCACTTTGCGCACCAGCGCATTTAGAGTAGGATGTGCTCTCCCAGAAGGCTGAGTCAGGTGTTGTGACAGCCTGGGAAAGATTCTTTTAACAGTGGGGCCTGTCTGAGTGGAACTGAGGTGCAGAGAAAATGGAGGGAGGAGTTTGGGCTTCTCCCAAAGCACAGGACTTGGTGCCCCGAGTTCCTACCCATTAGCTTTCTGACTTTCCTAGGTCCCTCTTGCCACAAGGTGGGCTTCTCCTGGGGGCCGAGTGGGGTCAGAACTGATGGGACTGCTTTGCTGCCCTTTGCAGGACAAGGAGCCAGTCCCAGCTGCCAAGTTGGTTAGGACCTTGCCTGTCAGACACCCCCAAAGACTAGCCCCCAAGCTTAGACAGTGGGAGATGCTGAGGGGACAGAGGGGCTAAGGTAGGAGTAATTGGTGGATAAAGCAGTGTCCTGGAGCAGAAGGTGCTTGGAAGATGACAGAGGTCACCATTTCCAGTTGCCCAGCCCTATGCTGTTTCTGCTCCACCACAAAGATCCTCTATGCAGCCCTTCTGCCTCCAGGAAGCCTCCCCCTGCAGCTGCAGCCCACTCTGGAGTGCCCCTTCTTTGACTCCTATGAGTCATGCTAAGAGCTAGCACCCCCAGCTTTCCCTTCAAGGGTTTCATGTACACTCATCTCATCTTCCCCACGTGGCTGGGAGCTCTGCGAGTAGAGGGGCTCTCCATGAGGCAACTCTGCATCAGGGCATGGGAGGGATTCCCAGGGGTCAAAAGAACACTTCCCTGGGACATCAGAGAGAGCAAGTGTGGAGGGAGCCTTGAACAAAGCACCTGCCACCACCTCACCTTGCTCCAGTGATGCCAACAACACCTTTAGTGGCAACTCAGAGAAGTGATGGTTGTGGGTTTTTCTCATCATACTGACTTTTGACCTTGGCACCCACAGGTATCAACGCACTGTTTATGTCTGTGGCCTCTGGAAGGACCTGAGCAGCCTCCCTTATGGAGACCTGACCGAGGTAAGCAGAGCTGGGAGCTCCAGCCCACTGCAGCAGATGGCCACCTGTTTGCCAAAGTCCAAAGGGCAGAGGCTTGGCAGGCCCCTTGCTCCACATCTAGATGTCCAGAGGAGGGAAAGTTCCCAGGAAGTGTAGGAAGTTAGTCTTCTCCCCACCCTGAATTCATCATCTGGGTCTGTACATGGTGGCTATCACAATGGATATGACACTGACCTCACTTGTGCTTGGTTCAATGGGGCCACTTCCTAGAGTCACTGCCAGGCTGCCTTGCCATCTCCATGTCAGGAATGTTTTCTGGTGGAAGCTGCTTCCTCACCTTGAGGGCCAGATCTGTTCTCCAAAGACAAGGGCTCAGGATTGCTGCATAGTCGCCAGAGTCTCAAGTGCCCCTTGTGGCCTCACTGGCTTTGCCCAGCTCAGGAGTATAAGGCTCACCTCCAAACATTGCCCCTGGGGTGCTTGTCCAAAGAGGCTCTTGGGCTGAGCCTGCCAAGTCAAGTGACCCAGGGGAGTCATCTTGCATCCTCCTGGCTCCCCATCCCAGTTGTGTCCTTTACACAGTCTTCCCCACTTTCCCCAGAGCTCCAGAGGAGATCAGAAAGCTAAAGCTTTCTGAAGAAAGAACAACTCAGAGCACATTGCCTTTCTCAACTCATGCCCCGAATTTGCCTGTATCAAGTAAATGGCTATCATAGCCTTCTTGACTTGGCATTCAAGACCTCCCACATTGCAGACCTGGCCTAACCTTCCAGGGTTTGCTTCCACCAGTGCCCCCTACATGCCAATCAAAGGGTCCATTCATCTTCCAGCCTTTATACCTCTGTTTCTGCTGTTACCACCTTTTAAGTTTTAACTCCATAACCACTTCCTTGAGGAAGACTTTCCTGAGTCCCACAGTCTGATGCTATTTGCCCCAAAGTACTTGGATTATACTTCTCATCTGGCATTTGTTAAATTTTGCTTTTTTTTTTTTTTAACATAAGTAACTCTCTCTTCACTAAAATGTGGCTCCCAGTAGATAGGGGCTTTTCTTGTTTAGCTTCATGTCTTTTGCCTTCAGTACCCAGCTCTTTAGGTGGGTAGGGATGCAATGATGAACATGGCAGATGTGCTTCCTATCTTCATAGCTTATAGTTGCCTAGTGGGGAGATGGTTCATCCACAAGTAAATAAAGCGTTCCTTTCTATCTGCTATCAGCCTCTTCTCCTTCCTGTCCACTTTACCATTCTTCCAGAACTTTCTGCTCAAACAATTCCCTTTGGTGCTAATTGTCCTAGTATGATATGCATTGGTGGGATGTGGTGTTAGGGGTCAGGAGCATCTTGCTCAACAGGAGAAAGAGCTTTTCCCTAGTTGGTAGGCTTCCTGGAGAAGTGGAGACATCCAGAGTGTCTTGTGTGGCCAGAGGGTCCCTGTAAAGGTTGGAGGAGTTAGTCTACATTTCTTCCCCTGAGTCCCAAGAAGCTTCAGGAAACTCTTGTTCTCTGAGACCTGCAGGATGGCAGGTGGGACCCGATGGTAGGCAGTAGTATTGTCCCTATCTGCAGATAGGGGAGCGGGGCCTCAACCTCTCTGGGGGCCAGAGGCAGAGGATCAGCCTGGCCCGCGCCGTCTACTCGGACCGCGAACTCTACCTGCTGGATGACCCCCTGTCAGCTGTGGACGCCCACGTGGGAAAGCATGTCTTTGAGGAGTGCATTAAGAAGGCACTTGGGGGCAAGACCATCGTCCTGGTGACCCACCAGCTGCAGGTGACTGGGACTGACAATCCATGAGGGCAGAGGGTGGGTGTGGCCCCGGATGCTCACCAAGTCTCCTCTTCTGCCCAAACCTACCTTTCCCACCCGAGGCTGTCTTCACTGGGCAGGGTAGGGAAGTTGCAGGGAAGGCAGGAGGTACCAGTGACCGCTCCCCCCCGCCCCAGCTATCCTGCGAGAATTCTCCTCTCTGTTGGCAACCACTCCAGGCCTTACCTCTGGGCTCAGTGGGGCCAAGGCCTTTCCTCCACCAGGAGGTAATTGACCCCTGCCTGTGGGATGGACAAGGGGCAATCTTCCTCCAGTTCTGGACCATTAGGGGTGGAGAGATGGATTCAGACCCCGTTCCTCCTCCACCCAGGGTTGCTGGGCAGGCCTGAGCCAGGGCCCTTTGACTGGGGATAGTAGGGGATGGTGGAGCCCTGAGATGTGGGTGAAGAAGACCCTGACACTACACCCTAGAGGCCAAGGCCAAGTAGCTATGTTGGGAAGCTTTGCTCTGCTCAGAGCCTGTCTCTCAGGCTTAGAAGCAGGAATCCTGCCAAGGAAAGGCCTACCCCTGAGTAAGCTTGAGAATATGGTAGGGCAGAGACAGTCCTCACTGCATCTGTCCCTCAAGGTATCCTGAATGCTCATGGGAATCCAAGAACCTCCTCCACGATGCAATGAGCCAGATGACCCCCTCTCCCACACTCTCACACTCTCCTCTCTCCATGGCAAGCCCCAGAGGTGTGTGCATGCACATGTACAAGTGTGTGTGTGTCTCCAACTGGCAGCAAGATCCCGTGGAACTGAGCCTTCATTGAGAGGTCTGTTGGGTCAGGGTGTAAAATCCTGTCTTTTTTACTCTCCTTCCGCATATGGGGGTAAATGGTAAAGAAGGGCCTGGTCTGGGGAAAGAAAGCAGGTTTCATTGCCTTGCAAAAGTAAAGCAAGCTGTGGGGGTGGGGAGGGAGATGGCAAATGTGGTTGCCATGGCTACAGGGCTCTGCAGCCAGCATGCAGAGGGACCGATTTGAATAGTGGGAAGCTTCTTAAATAGCAGGGAAAACCAAGCCTTCCCATTGCTGTGGCCTTGCCCCCAGCTAGAGTTCTAGCCCCAGAAGAGGTTCCAAGCACGCAATTTTTGCATGTGGAGATTGTTTGGGTTTCCTCTAGTGGACTCCACACCTCCAGAAAGCATCTAGCTGGCCAGGTGTGGACAGAGCCTCTAGTTCTCTGCTGCCCAGGGGTAAGGCTAGAGAAGCTTGGGTTTTTTTCTGGACCACCGTGAGGTGACAGGGAATGGGGCTTTTTCCCAGCCAGGCACTGAATGTGGTAACCACTGCTCTGCACTGTGAATTTCCAGTCCCTGGAGACAACCTGCCATTGGGAACCTATCCTCCTGAGGGCCTGGGGATCTGGAGGGACCAGCATTACACCTGGAAAGGTGGATCAGAGTTTTCCCTCCTGGAGACCTCAGGAAAGGGAAATCATAACCTTGGTTCCAGTCCAGTCTTTGAAACTTGGTAACTGGTAGAATGACCTTGGGCAAGAACTGTCTTTTCTCAGGACCTCAGTCTGTCTCATTTCACAAACGAGCTTGTTGATGCTCAGGCCTCCTTCACTTAAAAAAAAAAAAAAAAAAGATTCCACCTTGGCCAAGGTCATTTTATCTCATTTTTTGTGTTTTGGAAAATGCAGGCAGCCACCAGGTGGCACTGGAATCTTGAGCCTCCTGTCCTGGAGGGGGAAGGGTCTCAGAGCCCCATAACTAGAACCCCTGGAGCTTTCCAGAACACTTCCCTGCTGCTTTGCTCTCCTTTGAGTACTTGGGCTAGATGACTGCTCCTCTGTCACTTCAAGAAACAAACGGAAGGAGGCAGGGCAGGCTGGCTGCTGATGCCCAGCCCATGGCCGGGTTTGTGAAGGTTTACAGATGAAGCTGCTCCCATCTTGCTGAGGCTTCCTGGAGAGAGCTAGCGGCTTGCTGGCCAGAGGAGCTTCACCAGGAACTTCGGGGGTTGGAGCATGTTCTTGGGCACAGGCAGAAAGGCCATGGGGGCTGTAACAGGCCCTTGTGTCTCCCTCTCCCCATCCGGAAGATGGGCTGATAGTGAAGCTGCCTAATTTCTTTGCTGAGTGGAGGGAGATTAAGAAACAAGAAATGGGATCAGGCTTTGAAAAGTTAGAGGATGTAATGCAAAGGTGAGAGGTTATTTTCAGGAAAAAAGGCTCACTGAACATTCAAAGTCAGGCTGCTCCTGTGTGGGCTGTTTGGGGAGGGAGACACTTAGCCGGGCAGGGTGTCAGAGGGACCATAAAGACCGGGGCTATGGAAGCTTTTGGAAGTGCTGTCATTTAGCCCCTTGGGCCCCACTACCCCCAAAGCCTGTTTACACTGGGTGTGTCAAGTATATAATGATCAAGCATAGGTGCCTCTTTCAGGCTTCTTATCAAGACTTTAAAGGTGGCTGATGTGACCTTGGGTGGGTCCCGCAGTAGAGGAGAAGACCCCCAGCCTGCTAAAGGCTAAACCACCTTAGACCTCACAGCCTCTTGCCCATCTCTTGGAGAGGGCTGCCTGCCCTTGAATGGGTTGATCCTATGGAACTCTATCTCATCGCAGAATTAAAGGAAACCCCTCTTCACAGTACTCTTTGATCTCGGGAGTGATATGGAAATGAAGGGGAATCAGATTAGAAAGACAGAAGTGCTTTGGGCAAAACATTGGAAGTCATCATTAAATATTGCTGCATTTTTATCCTATAGAGAAAGCTGGGGTAAGGTCCTCAGGGTGTGGCCTGTTGGCCAGAACCGTGGACCACACCATGGCTCGTTTTCTTAGGCTGGATGTGGATGCTGGGGAGGACTTATTCTAATAGAAGAAGGAATTGCTGAGATCATGAGGCTTTGCTTCTCTACCAAGTGATTGGTTTGGCTGCATTGACTATGTTAACTTCATTTTTCAAATCTCCATGATGAGATTTCTTAGCAGGGCAGCTGCTTTTAGGAAACAGTGGCAAAGGAAGGTTCAATGTGCTTGAGACTGACAGCCAACTCTGGGCCCTTTTGTACTCATGAGAGCTGTGGGATTAGAGTTCTTCAACAAGGATTGATTTTAACCCCTCACCCCCCCTCCCAGGGACACTGGAGAATGTCTAGAGACATTTTTTAATATCACAACTCGGTGTGGAGGGGTTGCCCAGGGCATGTCTGGGTAGAGGCCAGAGATGCAGCTAAACATCCTACAATGCACAGGACAGCCCCCACAATAAAGAATTGCCCTGCCCTAAATGTCACTAGTGCTGAGGTAGATGAACTCAGGACACCACTGAATGGGAGTTTGGCATGGTGCTTTCCTCTCGTCTCCTACCAAACCAGAAGTCCATTGCAGATTGCTATAATATCTCTGCAGTTCTTGGAGTCTTGTGATGAAGTCCTTTTGTTAGAAGATGGAGAGATTTGTGAAAGGGGAACCCACAGGAAGTTAATGCAGGAGAGAGGGCGCTATGCAAAACTGATTTACAACCTCCGAGGGCTGCAATTCAAGGTAACTCTCTGGGTACCTGGGTGGGAGAGATTGGGAGCCTTCCCTCATGCTTTTGGGCCTGGGAAAAGGTCTGTAATTTAGATTTCAGAAGGAATTTCATTTTGTCCCTAGGATCCAGAGCACATTTACAATGCAGCCATGGTGGAAGCCCTTAAGGAGAGTCCAGCTGAGGGAGATGAAGGTGCTGGTACAAACAGAGTTAGAATCACACCTCTCTTATTGCCCACAGCCCATAAATGGACATGGATCTCTCTTTATTTCTTACCCTAGTTTTGGCTGCAAGAGATGAGAAAGGTGAAGGAAAAGAACCTGAACCAGACTCAGAATTTGTAGACACAAAAGGTATTTACCATTCATTCCCTCAATTATAGACTCTTAAAATATTTAATGAGCGTCTGCTGTTTGGAATAGAAAAGTGCAGGCAGATTGTATGGCATTCTGGGGAGCAAGCATAGCATGGCCAGCTGCAGTGTGAGCCTTGGAGTCCACCTGCCCGACTCCAAATCCTGACTCTACCACGGGCAAGTTACATGACCACTCTCAGGCTGGTTTCCTGCTTCATAAAGTGGGGAAATGATAGTATCAACCTCATAGATTCTTGCAAAGATTAAATGAGAAAATTACAGAAAGTAATTAGCACAGAGCCTAGCACATAGTAACCCTTAGCAGTAATTATTATTATTATTATGGTCAGTTGAAAAAAGCAAAGCAACACACAGGGAATTAGTGAAATACGCTAAGGTAAAAACAATCACAAGAGATGTTTCTCACTCTTTATGAGGAACATTGAGAAAGTTTTGGGCAGCCACAGAGGGATCAAGGTGGGATAAGGTTATTCATTCTTTCAGCAAATAAGGACTAGGCATTGAGCCAGGCTGGGGGGAGAAAGATGAAGATACTGTCCCTGTCCTCATGATTTTATGGTCTGGTGGGGGTTACAGACAAATGGATAATCATGGGAAATATGAAAAGATAAATGGGGAGTGAGGGTGGGAGTAAGGAGTCAGGGAGGGCTTTCCTAGAGGAGACCTTTGGACGAGTCCTTCCAGGATATGTAGGTGTTTGGCAGGGTCATTCTGGTGAGAAGGTGGGGAAGGGAGGAGGATGTGGAGCATGAGAGAATTCTAAGAAGGCAGGAAGGAGAAAGTGGGAGGTGAGCCTGGTGGGAGCTGGGCTGGTCAAGCTGCCTCTTTTTCCTCCTTAAACACTGTTCCCTTTCATCTTTCATCCATTCAACATTTGTTGACCATCTACTCTGTGGCCTGCCCTGTGCTGGGCACTGAGAGGGCAGAGATCAAAATTCAGTCTCTAGCCTCAAAGTGCCCATAGAGAGGTGGCTTTCCAAGTTAGTTCTATTCCTCAAGAATGTGTAGCTAGGAGAAAAGCAACAACAGCAAGGTAAAACAGCCAAATTTAAAATGGCATCCGTTTTTAAGATCACCATTATTTTATGTACCACTTGGAAAGAAGAATCTCAGCCAATTAAATCATATGACATACTATCAAATGGAAGGCACAGCCTCATTTCAGAGATGTTAAAATGTGAAAGAAAAATGTGATTCTTCAAATTGATGAAATTGGGCACATTGATGGTGCTTATGACAAATGCAAACACGTATTGAAGACAAAATACTTTTTTTTTTTTTTTTTTTCTTTTTCCTCCAGAAACTTCCTAGGCTGAAGTGAGGTACTTAGCTATCTCTTCCATGTTCCGGCTCAAACTGCTTTCCTGGGAAAGCTCCAGGCTGCCCAGGATTTGGGGCTCCCTTTTTCCTTACCACCCCTGTTCTTTGACGAGGAGATTGCAATCCTGACCATTTTACCCCAGTCTTCAAAGATAAACAAATGGGGTTTAAATGCTCTGAAAGCTATAGGAAGGGGAGACATTTATGAACCAATTAAGACAGCACTGCCCACCCCACCTACTGCCAGGGCATTTTCTAAAGCACAGCAAAGGCGAGAAGAGGGCTGCGTGGATTTGACCAGCTCCCGTGGTGCTCCAGGATGCCCTTCATTAGGCTGTACCGACTGGCCGAGTTGTCTCCCTCATTTTGCAGTCCCAGAGGGAAACACAATGAGCAGAAGGCAGCCTGAAAATTTTCAAAGAAGCATGAAAAGGTTTCCAGGCAGAGAGTACAATGGTGGTTCTATTCAGCGAGGTGCCTTTGAGGTGTGGAAGCTTTGCCTGTCGGGCAGGGTGCAGACAGTACGTGTGTGTATGGGGGTGCCCCTTGTCCGGCTCTATTTAGCTCTGCTTATAAAAGCCAAGAGTGGTTTATGATTCTGCTTTGGAGTTGACATTTTCATCCTCTCTACTGAGAAGGAAGAGATGCGCATTTAGTGCCGGCTATTGGGAGCTGGTTTAGCCAGCATCGCTGTTTTCTGAATACTGTTCCATGAGAACTTGGCAGTCATTTTTCCTTCACGTTGGAAAATGAAGAGGACTTGGGAAAGCAACCATGGTGGGAAGGGAAATTCTATGCAGCAGCTCATGGCATGAGCTCCAAGCAGCAGGGAGCCGCCTGCCTCTCTTTTGTTCGCCCCTTAGCAGATGCTGGTGGTGCCCTCAGCACTTGAGTGCATTTACAAGGGCTTGCTCTGCATTCCACTGCCCGAGGGCTCTCTCTGCTAGCCATGTGCATTTTGCCAACTATAGGTCAAGCCAGAAGTGCTGGGGAATCAGCACCTCCTGGGAGCAGCTCTCAACCAGTGGCCAACAAGAGTGGGTGGAGAGAGATCCCAGATCTTTCCCATTGTGTGAAAAAACTCTGAGGTGTATGTTCTGCACTGGCTCTGAGATTTCTCTGCAGGGCTAGCCAGCTTGAGGGTGCACCTTTTACTTGCTGCCTTCCCTTCCCACCTCCTTTAGCTGCCAAATAAATTAATAATACTTGTATCCCCTTGTTAGGAGCTGCTTCTAGGGGAACCAAACCAAGACAATCCCTGTATGCCCAGGGCCTAGCACGGCATAGGTACTTAATACATATTTCTCAAGTAACTGCAAACTGCCTACCTCACAGTGAGAAAGATCAAAGAAAATAAAATGAACAAAAGGGTATTACAAATTTTAAAGCATGGGGCAAATGGAAAGACTGGTGATAGCTGCTCCAAGTGGTGGTGTGGTAAATGCAGATGTGGTGTGTGGTGGCCTTCCTCTCTGGGCCCCTGGGCCGGGCAATGGATGCTCTAGGACTTGTGTTTGTCTCCACAGTTCCTGTGCATCAACTCATCCAGACCGAGTCCCTCCAGGAAGGGTCAGTGACCTGGAGAACGTATCACACGTACATTAAAGCTTCTGGAGGTTCCGTATAAAATGAGTTTCTTGATTTAATTTGCATTTAAAAAATCCTTTCCTAAACTGTTTGGTTTACATTTTATGATTTCTTTAACCATTACTCTCTTTATGCTAGGGACATTTATCAGTGCTTTTATTTTTTTCCTAAAAAATCTAAAGTTTGATAATATAACCTTTTAAATGGAATCATTCTTTATCTCCATTAAAGCTGCCAGACTCTATTTTATTGAAATGTAGAGAGCAGTAGCCTGAACCAGCACTGCCTCTTCCACAACCTAACAGTCTAATCACTGAGTACAAAGGCGAGCTGCTCATTGCCTGCCTTCAATACAAAATTCCTATTTCAGTGTGCAAAAAAACAAACAACCAAAAAAACCTTGTAGGTTCATTCGCCATCTCTCCCTAACAAGACTAGATTTTTTTGAGTCACTTCTATTAAAGAGCATATTGGTGGTTTTCCCACTAATGCTGGCAAGTTGGACTCATCTTCCAACCAGCTGGATCAGACATTCTCCACTGGGGTGCAGGGGCCCAACACCCAGACCTTTCAGATCAGCCTAAAAAATGGTTCCCAGGTGTGGGGTCCTTTTCCCACAGACTTTAAACACCCCGTCAGAGTGGGGGTCTGGGGAAGGCATGCCCACTGCAGCCCTCACATCCTCACTCCCCTGAGCCTTGCCCCTCTTCTTGCAGGGTACCTCTTCTTTCTCTTCACCGTCTGCCTCTTCCTCCTCATGATTGGCAGCTCGGCCTTCAGCAACTGGTGGCTGGGCCTCTGGTTAGACAAAGGCTCACAGGTGAGTTTCCTTTGGCTATTGGGGGGATGTTTAGTCCGCATCTAGGAGCACAAAGGCTGCTGGTAGAGAGTCTGAATTTGCCCGACCCCATCCAATGAGCTCCTTGACATCCCTCAGCCCCTTTTCCCAAAGTGGAGGTCAGTTGCTTTCACCACACAATTCAGACTCCCGAAATCCTCTTTGATTTCAAGACAAGCAGGGCACCTGGATTTTTATGTGCCCCCTACAGATTTAAAGTGTTGGCTAAAAAGATTGTTCCAACCAAAAACAGCAGTCTGTGGGCAACCATGGCCTGTAGGGTAGGGTCAGTTCTGCAGCCTCTGTTGTAAGGCACCTTTGAGGAGGATCTGGGAGGGGCAGGAAAGACTAACACCAATCTGTGTCTTCCCACCTCGGAAGAGAAACTGGCATTTCGTCACAGACATTGCCCGGTACTGGAGGTTTCCTCTTGGCTCTGCTCTCCAAGGGCCTCTCGCCAGGAGTGGGACATGAAGAGTCAGCCTCAGTCCCTGGTGTGCTGCAGGGCCATTGAGTGCCTTCTCCTGCCTCCCCACACACCCACCCCAGCCTAGGGCCCCTCCTGGGAAGGACTGATAAGTCTCCTCCTGCTTGAGCTTGCTGGAAACTTCTAGCTTTTGGCCAATGATTTGAAAGCTTTTCAAATGCTGTGGGGTTGCCTGCCCATCCTCTGAGATTACATTTTGGTGGAGTTTTGTGTCTCTGACAATCAAAATGAGTAGGCTCTGGGGATGCTTGGGCAGAGGAGAGGCTGCTACAGCCCTCTGAGTTTGGCACAACTCCCTGAGACCATTCCTCAGGGAAGAAGCCAATGGGTGACCGGCTCTGTGGCTGAAATAGAGAACCATCACTGGAATGCATGTGTTTTCCCAGATGCTCTCTTGCTTGTGAAGAGCATCTTCCAAGGTTTAGGGTCCTAAACTTGGTGCTTCCCCAGTGGACCAGCTGCCATGGGCTAGTGGAACATGTGGCAATGATGGCAGACCCATGTGTTTGCCCCACCCCACATACCTGTGGGCACAGCCTACAGCACAGCCAAGTCTCATCTTCAAGCTGGGTCTTTTATAAATGAGATCTGCAGGGATGCTTTTGCTTTTATGGAAGTTTTTCCATTAGCCACCTCTGGTTTACATTTCTGCTATTATTGCAATCAGCAAAATGGCATTTCGAAGAAAAGTGCTCGTTTGCTCCCCAAAGGCAGTCTTGACTTTTAGTACATGGCCCAAAGGTAAATGAACCTTGACTTTCTTGGCAGGAGAGGATGGTGTCTTCCTAGGAACGCCAGCAAATGATTGCATTCTCATCTGGATAGGATGGAGCCAGGGCCTCTTTGTGCCCTCCAGAGCAGTTGCCTTTGGGAAAAAGAAAGGGAGGGCTGGGGAACTGGCCTGTTGTCCAGAGAGGGTCCCTGAGTCTTCCTAGAGGCAGGGAGGCTTTTTCCAGGCAGCTCAGCATTTGGAGGTAGGTCCCTGATTCCCTATCCTGTCTGGGCTGCCTCAAAGTTGCTCAGCCTGCTTCCTAGAACCCAGATTTTATGTTTGCCCCTGTGATCTTTCTGGCCCAGCATTCCCTCTGGTCTTCTGAGGTACAGTTAGCTTCCAGGATGGCCACTTGTGTCTGCCTGGCTTGTCTGCCTTGCTTTTCCCCATAACTACCAAGCTCTCAAACCAAGAGTCCCCTAGAGTCACCCCCACCCATGAGGAGGACCCAGCAAAGTTCAGAGGGTCCCAAAGAGAAATGACTTGATTTTATCCATGTGACCCATCCTTAGCAATGAGGCACCATATTTTAGTTTCCTTTCTTCGGAAAGATTCTCTGATGATTTTCTGTTCTCCTGACAGTTTATTAGTTTTTTGAGCCTTTCTCATGTTTTTCCAAAGACGGCCTGTAGGCTCCAGGACAACAAGACTACGTGTGAGATGGACAAGGTCTTAGCCAACAAGGAGGACCACGTGTACCAGTGGGTGTATGCAGGGACCATGGTGTCCATGCTCACATTTGGCATCACCAAAGGCTTCACCTTCACTAAGACCACCCTGATGGCGTCCTCTTCCCTGCATGACCAAGTATTTGACAAGGTGTGGCCCCCAGGAGTTCAGGTGTGCCTGACTGTTGTTCAAGGATTACTGAGCACTGACTCTCACCAGGCTCTGGGGACAGAAAGCCTGCAGGGAGCCAACAGTCTAGTCTGGGAAGAGTCTCCCACATATCCAGTTAGCAACAGTGAAGGCAAACTCCAGGGAGCTGGGGGGCGGATCATGGGCCCTTAGCTGGTTGGGGTACAGGTGGGGGTGGTCAGCAAGGCCTCCTGAGAAAGCAACACTGAGTGATCTTTAGGTCAGGAGGGCCTTTCCTGCTCCCCAAAACACTGAGTGACATCGAGGGCCCCAAGAGTTTCTTCCTGGCCCCTTCTCACTCCACGGCTGCAATGGGCAGCAGCCATTGAATGTGACAGCCATGGCTAGAGGGCACAGCTCTCACACAGCACAGCCCTCCCTTTGTGGGGAGGGAGACACTGTGGAACTTAGTTTTCTATTGCCTGGGGGCACATAACCCCTGTCTGACCTGCAGGTGCTCTTTCTGTTGCTCCATGCAGAGGCAGAACCTCTCACACCCACTCTCACTCATGGTGACCACAGGGTGGGAGCATCCTGACTTCCTCCCAATCGCCTGGCATGTTGTGCTGTGCGCTGGAAAAAGAGGCCAGGCCCTGCGCTCCCAGCAGCGGGGGCTGGGTTTACTAAACACATGGCTCTACTCTGCTTGACTCTCTGCTTTTATCCACAGATCTTAAAGAGCCCAATGAGCTTCTTTGACACGACTCCCACTGGCAGGCTAATGAACCGCTTTTCCAAAGACATGGACGAGCTGGATGTGAGGCTGCCGTTCCATGCAGAGAACTTTCTGCAGCAGTTTTTTATGGTGGTGTTCATTCTCATAATATTGGCCGCTGTCTTCCCAGCTATCCTTTTAGTCCTTGCTGGCCTTGCTGTGGGCTTCTTCATCCTCTTACGGTAGGTCGATGTGCTATTTTAAAAGGAGACAACCAAACACACACACACACACAGACACACAATTTCAATCGACACACCACATTCTCCATTAATTAAGCCCAATGACTGGGTATCATTTTGGTATTGACCTCTTGCTGTCTTTTCTGATAGTGGAGCACATTAATCTTTAGCCCTTGGTGCAATGTTAAGTGCTTTGCATATATCCTGACAGTTTAGACTCAGAGTAACCCTGCAAGGTAATTATTACTGGGAAGTGAAGTCACTAGTCCCGGCCCAGTCACAAGGAAGCATGGTTCCTGTCTGATGAGCTCTTACCAGTGGGGCTCTGCCACGCCCGGTGCTGGAGAAGAGTCAGGGGATCAACTTTCAGTCCTTCTGAGTGTTGAGAAATAGCCCCCCACCCCAACCATGTGGTTAAAGAAAAGCCTCAAGCTGCTTTGCAGGGGGGTTTCCTGCTGGGGCTCTGTCCCCATGCGCACCCTTGTGTCTATTCTGGGGGAAAGCAGGAGGGCAACTCTGATCCCAGCCTGCAGAAGACTGGCTCCTCTCTGTTCCTGAGGCAACTGGACTTCTCAGGAAGCAGGATGGTGGGCACTGCATGAGGGCAAAGGGTAGAAAATCAGCTCTGCCACAAGACAGCTTAAGGGCCTTGGAGAAGTCAGAGCAATGCCTGCAAGCCTCAGCAGCCCCATTTCTAAAATGGTGATCATTAAAAAATCCATCTCACCTGTTTCAGAGGGGCTGTTGTGAGGATCGAATGAGACCATATGACTGTAAGTGTCTTGGATATTAGAAACACAGTACAATATTATGAAACTTAGTTTCTATAAAAATCAGCAAACCATTTATTATGCTCCTTGATGTGCCCAGCCCTGTTCCGCACTGAGGGTCTTAAAGAGGGCACCCCAAATTGTAAGACTCAACCCACAAAACCTGGACCTGACTCCACCTGTAGGCAGGGTTGTTTAATCCAGCCACATGCACATCTGAGTTTTAGAAAAATTATTTCAGCCAAAGTGAGGAGGACGGCTGGAGCTACAGAAAGATCAGGACAGGGCTACAGAATGGGAATGTCTTGAAAGGTAGAATTTGAGTGAAAGGGATGAGGCAGCAGAAGTGGGGACATAAAGAGAGGAGTGGACTGGAGAGCCATTTCTGAGATATTCATGGCTGGTGGAATTTTGGGTGCTGGGGAGGTGGAGACAACAAGGATGACACCAAGATGGGGAGTGATGAGAAGTAGGGTTTGGGTCAGCAGGGTTATGAATTGGATTTTGGAGGTTTCAGGTCAGTGGATCAAGTCCTTGGATAGGGCCAGTGGACAATGGGAAGTGTGGCTATAGAGACGCTTCCGGACTGGAGGTCTGGACTTGACTCCAGCATCTGCTTGGGAGCTGGTATGGCTGTGGGAACTAGTGCAGGTGCCTGGGAATGGGGAGAGCTGGACTCACTTCAGTCTCCCACTGCATCTGTGGTGACCCTGAGAAAGGACACATGCCTCCATCTCCAGCCTCAAGGGCTTATTGTGATGTCCAAATTAAATAGTTTCAGTAAGTGCTTTACAAAAAGATAAAGCCTGACCCAGATGTCAGTTCTTAAAGTGGATTCTTTGGGCTGGTGTTCATTTTTATAATCCCTGCATTTGTCTGACCATTATTCCTGGCTTTTCTCTTGTTTATGATGTTAATTTTCTTAGCAAAGCTTTTTCCCCCTCTGTCCTGCACCCCCACCTTTTGCTATAAAGACAAGTCAGAGCAGGGCTGAATTATCAAAATGTTTCCAACTCAGTTGAGCTTTGAACTAATGAGGTTTTCCCTCCTCTGGGCGAGTTTTAGCTGAAAGTCTGGAGGTCAGATTAGACTAGCTCTCATCGGCCAGCCTGCCAGTGGCTGCATCCTGGAGCTTGAACACACAGGGGAGTTGCCTCCTGTGGAGGGATCAGTTCTAAAATCAGCTCCTTAGGCTTGAATGATGTTTGGTCAAAGTTATGTTTGAAAATGCCTATAGAAAAGGGCAGACATTGGCAGCTGACACACCAGCTTTTCCTCTAGAGTTGGAAAAGATCATTTTTTCTTTGGTTGGGCACCAAAAAGTGATTGCCTTGTATTTAGCGGCTGCACTGTATGAAAAATTCTTATCTTCAAAGAGGGCAGTAACATCTCATGCATAGAGACATTCATGCTACAAAAAGCACTCAGAACAGAGACTGGATGAAGGAATGGCAGACTCCCATTTCTCAGACCTCTCCTGCCTCCTCCCTTCCCCTTCTCCACCACCCCAGGACACACTCCCCTAGAAAAGATTGTGGGCCAACTCCGTCTCTGGAATTAGATGGCATAAATCTCTGGCTTAGACTTACACGGACTGTGTAGTCAAATCTGCGTGTGCCCATTGTCAGCCCACTGAGATCCCACCTCATGGTCCTCTTGGCCCCTCTTGGTTTTCCTACAGTGTCTTCCACAGAGGAGTCCAGGAGCTCAAGAAGGTGGAGAACATCAGCCGGTCCCCGTGGTTCTCCCACATCACCTCCTCCATGCAGGGGCTGGGCATCATTCACGCCTATGGCAAAACGGAGGACTGCATCAACAAGTGAGTCCTGTGCTGGGCCCTGCTGCAGGCCCAGCCATTACCAGGAGATCACAGGGACAGACGGCTTCTCTGGCTCTGGCAGGGGAAGACTGTGTCCCTGGCAGGATTGAGGAGGAGTGCTCCATAATACTTGGCCCATCTTCCGCAACTCTGGGGCCCCATGAAGATTTGAATTAGGGATGTTCGTTCAGTGACAACCTCAGTGTGTGATTTTTACATTTTATTTTTCTCCATAAAAGTAAAATGAGCTCAATTCAGGAAAATATGGGAAAGTGGAAAAAAGAAGGGGAGAAAAATAATTCATTGGCTCCAGGCCAATTAATTTTTTAAATAAAAATAATTTTAAAGGCTATATTACATTCTACTTAGCAGATAGACCAGTTTTCTCCATTCTAAAATGTGGGGACTAAAGAGCCTTCCAGCCCCAAAATTCTAAAATGCCATGTAAATGGTATCAGTCACAGTAGGCTCACTGCTGTAGTAAACAATCTCAAACCTTAGGGGTTTAAAACAATAAATGCTTATTCTTCCTGAAGTCACAATTCGTTGAGGGTCCATGGGATGGGAATAGCGTTCTGTTTACACTCAGTTCCCCAACCTATTTCCATCTGGGGGCTTTGCAAGTCTTCTCCAGGACCCTCAGTGTGTAGCTGGAGGGTAAGGGGGGAGAGATGAGGTGGAGCTGTATGGGACAACCCTAGTGGAGGTACTCATCACTTCTGAGCATTGATTGGTCAGAATTCAGTCACATGGGCTCATGTAGCTGCATGGGAGGCTGGGAAATGTAGTCCAATTGAGGCCACAGAGGAAAATAAAATGGAGATGGATGAATCCGTAGCAGTCTCTGCAACACAGAATTCTTACTTTCCTATCTTTTCCTTCCTTAGAAAGCGAAGGCACATTTCAATGCTTGTATCTAATTCTTTCACTCACTCTTCCCCCGCTTCACCACCCAGGATCGCAAAATAGACTTGATGTCACAGCTCTGTTTTTAGTTCAATCAGCAGCTAGTCCTGTTAATCATTTAACCTGAGCATCATTCGTCAAGAGTCCTACATCTATGGGTAGACTGTTCCCATGTCTGGTCATAAGGAAAAAGCTCCTGTACACGGAGCCATTCATCAGCAAAACACACTCAAGCTTTGTCTTCCTGTAGATTCTTCTCTGGTTTTTCCAAGAGAATCCTATAGAGAGCTGGGCTCTATGTGATTGTGGGGTCTTCCTTCTTTTGATATTTTCTTTCCAGTCAGAGACTTTCCGGAAGGTTTGGGCTTTCTGATATGTATTGCGTTTGCCACTAGACCAAAACTTTATAGCATTGAAAACAAGGATTGAGGTCAAATTCCAATTTGATCCCAGCTAGTAATTTTGTTTCTGTACAATCTAACCAACCACACAGATAAGACTGCAGATGACTTCTAAGTCACTTTAAGCTGTCAATTGAATTTGCAGGCTTTATAGCTAAATGATAGATACATCACGGTGTTTGGAAGAATATTTTGACTAAGCTCTGGGGGAAAATAAGTTAGAATGGAGAGGAAGGAGGGAGATGCTGCAGAGCCCGGGATGGCTGGTCCAAGGAGCTTCCAGAAAGAACTCTTTGGGGGAATTTTAGAACAGAGTGTCCCAGCAATGCCTGATGGCATTCATAACTATGCAATGGAGGAATCTTTACTCTTTAGTATTTTAAACATAGAAAGGTTTTCATTTTTTCTTCCAATAATTGCTACCAGTTGTTCTGATGAAGCCTTTTTCCCACTAAGTCAGTGACAACTTAATCTGATGTCTCTTTTGGTTAGTAGTGCATCTCATTAAAATTTCAATTTTTTATTCAAGTCAAAACTCTCTTGTTTCCCCCAGAGGCTTAGAGTTTCCCCTCCCTTTTCTCTAAGCCTGGTTCTCTGTCGCTGGTGCAGGAGGATGGAGGGGCAGGGGAGACACATCCTCAGGTGACTGCCTGTGTCCAGGCCAGTCTCTCTATTCTGCTGCTCATCCTGACCCATCCAGCTCACTGTGCAGAGGTAGTGTGTCAGGGTGGGGGCCCCCAAAGGACCATGTCCCAAGCAGCTCTGCTATGCTTGCCGTGTTGGTGAGAGCCGACCGGATCTTCTGGCCAAGCTCCAGCTGGCAGCATCCCACTGCCTTCTTCTGATGTGGAGGCTTCTCTCCCCCAAAGACTGCAGCCCCCTCTGCCTTCCCAACTCTAGACTGCAGGCGTTTGCAGGATCTGTCTTCCACATGTCTGGGGAACCGGGAACTCTGGGGGTAGGTCTGGCCCTCTCTTCCGGCTGTGTCATCTTTTTGTTGCCCTCCTCTGTGCCCTTTCTCTTCTTGACAAGCTTTTTGGCTCAGTGGTCATGCAACAGGGGGACAAGATGTCAGCATCCTCTTTTTGAAGGCACTCAGCTCCATAAGCAATTACCTCGACTTTTCTCCCTCTCTTTTGGGGAGGGAAACCGGCCAAGCACCTCTACCACCATAAACACTGACTCTCCCTAAAGGTGACCTCCTCCACCCCTTTTTCATAGATCAAGGGGGCCAGTTGTCAACTCTACAAGGCGTTCGGGGGTGGCTGACTCCTCAGCCCCTTGTGTTCTCAGCTGTGGGTTCCAGTTGCCAGCACTGGGAAAGACAGAAAGCATGCACTTAGCACCATACTCTTCTGCCACCTGGGATTTCTCAAAATTTGTGCAAGTCAAAAATGTCTGTGGTTGCAGATTTTAAAGAGCCTGGGATATATGTTCATTTTTGTAACGGTTTACTATGGTGCATTTCCCCCTTGATTAAAAATCCCCCTTGTCTTATTTCTCCAGTAGGCCTAACTCTAAATCTGTGGAAGCACAACCTGATCTCCTATTTTATCTGATTTCTTAATTTTAGGTTTAAAGTGCTAAATGACGAAAACTCCAGCCACCTCCTCTACTTTAACTGTGCTCTCAGGTGGTTTGCTCTGAGAATGGACATTCTCATGAACGTCGTCACCTTCATTGTGGCCTTATTGGTAACCCTGAGTTTCTCCTCAATCAGTGCTTCATCCAAAGGCTTGTCACTGTCTTACATCATCCAGGTAACACCCAGTGCAAGGTTGGGTGTGGCTTGGAGACTCTGACATACAGAATATATTAGAGAGAATGCTTTTGGATAGGCCTAACAGGAAATCCAACTCAGATGGGTTTAAACAATAAAGAGAACTTAGTGACTCACATCATTAAAAGGTCTGGTGGTTTTGTGGGCTTCAGGCACAGTTTGATCATGGCTCCAACTCCATTTCCTGATAACGCTCTTGACTTTGTCCTTCTTCTGTGATGGCTTTATATTCAGGCTGGTCTCCCTCATGATTGTACAGTACTGACGCGCAGCCTCTGGGTGTACAACAGGAAGAAAGCAGAGGAAAACATCTCCTACCCTAGTCACTAAACAAACGTCCTGAACTTCACTCTTATTGGACTACATTAGGCATCCCAGAACCAATTAGTGATGTGATGGGGTTGATTGGCTCAGGTCAAGGGGTTGAGTCATACATGCCCTACCTCCAAGTCACACAGCTGCCCCACAATGGGGAGAGAGGAATGAATGTGGGAGAGGCAGTGTTCATGACAAATAATTATTGACTTCTTTTTCTTGGTTGCTTTGTTTTATTTTGAATAATAGCAATAATAAGCTAAGCCACAGCATTTATTATGCTTCAGACACTGCTCTAAGTCCTTCACTAAATCCATTTAATCCTTACAACAACCCTATGAGGTAGGTACTACCATAACGCCCATTTTACTGATGTGGAAACTGAGGCACAGAAAGACTTGACCAAGACCATACACCTGCTATGTGTGAAAGTCAGGAATCGAACCCAGGCCATTTGGGTGTGATGCTCTCATCTGAATGTTGTTCTTTGGTATATGCCTCAATATTTCTCTCTTTGGAAATTTTTCCAATGTTTTCTTTATCCTTGGTGTTCTGAAATTACAGGAAAATGTATCTGGGTGTGGCTTTTTCATTTACTCTATCCAAATGCTGTGGGTTCTTTCAGATTAAAATCAAATCTCTCTTTAGCTCAGAGAAATTTCTCCCATTTCTCCTTCATTTTGACGATTACCTCATCTCTTTTTTTTCTATTGTTTCTTTCTGTGACTCATATTGGTTGACTATTGTGTTTCTTGTGTCAGTCCTCCATGTTTCTTTTTTATCTCAAAGTTTCCATTTTCTTGTCTCTTTATTATGGGAATATTTCAAAACTTTTGCCATTCAACCATTCTTTTGAATTTTAAGTTTGGCAATCATATATATAATTTCCATAAGTTCTTTCTTATTCTCTTAGTTTTCTTTTTTTTAAAGAAAGAGTTATTTTTAAAATAATTTCAAGGTATGATTGAATCTCTATGAGGATATTGATTAAAGTTTTGTTTTGTTTTGTTTGTTTGTTTGTTTCCTTCTCTTAAACTCTTCTCTTCCTGGATATAACTGTTTTTTTTTTTTTTTTTTTCAGTGTTAGCTTTTCTATTTGTTTATCTGGTTCATTCACTTTCATGCTACTGGTTTTGTTCATATAGCTCATGATGCATTTGTATTTAAGAATGGGATATTGGGTTTCTGCTGCCTTTGTGTTTGTCTGCCTTGCAAGGTCTCCCCTGATGGGAAGCTTTTTATCTTTGGGTGAATGAGTGGGTGGGGCTGGTCCAAAGACCAGCTTCACTTCAGGAAAGCAGGCAGGGAACTGTCCTTTAGGTGATCCCAATGCTAGAGTTAAAGGATTTTTCTCCAGGGTATTAGCATATATTCTAGGAACCCTGATTATCCCAGGTAGTTATTTGATTTTTTAAAAAAAGAAAACTATGTATGTGTGTGTTTGGTCTGGGAACAGAATGTCTATCTCTGGATGGGACAAAGAAAAGGAGAGAGGAATAAATTGATCCAGTAGGAGTAACTGTCTATAGGCAGACTCACTGTCAGCATCTTTGTAGGCCCTTATCACGCCTGAAACCTCTGGGTTCTGCTAGGCTGAAGGTTCGTCAAGCTCCTGTGGCACATTCTGCTTCCATTCTATCAAAAGGCTTTCATCCTTTCTGTCTTCCAGAAATGTGTCAAAGTTTCTCATTCAATGATATCTCTCTTCTATCCCCTTTCTGTCAAAAGTCCATTGCTTTTTGAAAATTCCTCTGATATAATCTTAATAGTATGATAGGAAGGAGTAGGAACAAAAGTATATTCTCACTACTCTATCTTAAGTGGGAAAAATGAACTTTCTTTGGGTGGCCAATTTCCCCCACCAATGGATATTTTCTTTCATTTTTGCCTAGTGAAGTAAACAGGATGTTGAATAGTTTCTCTCAATTAGTTCAAATAAAACAGCTTTTTCTAACTAAGATCATGCATTTGGGAGATATCTTCAGCTTTCCATGAGATTATTTTTAAACATTCCTGTAAGGTCAGAGAAAATTTGCACATATTGAGGCCAAGGGAACACTTCCTCTCCAGCTAGCTTTGTAGCTTTATTGAGTATTAACCCCCTTTGGAGAACACAGAATTGGAACGACAGAACTTCACTTGAGAATAGAGGATACTCCCTAGATGGATGAGAAATTGGTGTGAAATCCCACAGAGTAGAGAATGAATGTAAGTAATATCACATTGCGTCACAGAGGACTGTCCAGTCAATGAGCACTTTCTGGGGCCAGCACTGTACCTGTGCAGGAATTCCAAACATGTGAGAGGCTGCCCAGACCTGAGAAGTTGATACCCTTGTATTTAACAAGATCTGTATATGTCCAAAAGACAGACAGACATAAATGATTCTCAAGGCCATGGTCTATTCATTCATTCACCAGATATCCTCTGAGCACCTAATGTGAGCCAGGCTCTATGCTAGTAGCTGTGGATTCAGCTTGAGCAAGCTGGACAAGATCCCTGCCCTTATGGAGCTTACATTCTAGTGGGGGAAACAGAATAAGCACATAAGTAAGTAATGCAGAAGGTTTGGAAAGTAGTTAAGAGCTGTGAAGATGTAAAGCAGGGTGATGTTACTAGGAGGGGAAGCAACAGTGAATTCAACAGTCAGAGGATGCCTCTGCCAAGAGGTGACTTCCAAGCTGTGACCTGAATGAAAGAGAAGCAGCCAAGGAAGACCTGAAGGAAGGGTGTTCAAGCAGAGAGACCAGAGAAAGACCTGGGGTGGGCATGAGCTTGGTGTGTGTGAGGGACTCTGAAGTCCATGAGGCTTGATCTGAGTGGTAGGAATTGGGTCTGAGGGGTTGGCAGGGATGAAATATGTAAGACTTTGTAGGCCATGGGCAGGTGTATTGCCTAGATGTTAAGAGATGGTTTCTCAACTACATCACTTTTAACATTTGGGCCAGATAATCTTGGGGGTGGGGGTGGGGGCTGTCCTGTGCTTTGTGGGCTGCTTAGCAGTGACACTGACCTCTATCCACTAGATGGTAGACCAGATAGTCATGACAATCAAAAGTGTCTCCAGACATTGCCAAATGTCCCCTGGGGGGCATGACCACCCCTGGTTGAGAAGCACAGCTCTAAGGGAAACAGGAAGCCCTGAAGTACATTAAGCAGGGAGGTAGGGAGGAAGCCCTGCTAAAGAAAGCTCTGTGCGGGCTCTTTCTAAGGTCCTCCAGGTCCTGAGCCCACCACTCTCAACCTCACTCTTTCTGCCTGAGCCACACTGTTTCCTTTCTTTAAGCTCATTCTCTGCTATCCCGTGATTCCTCACCCGGAGCTTTGCATGGCGGATTCCTTCTTATCATGGATGCCTCACTCAGCTCAAACATCATCTTCTCACAGTCTTCCCCAACTACCCTAACAAAGGGAACTACCCACACCCAGCCACTCTCTCTCCACCATCCTGCGTTATCTACTTTCTTCTCATTCCCTGGAATTGCCTTGTTCCTCCAGCCCACTAGCATATATGCATCATGAGGGCAGGGGGCTTGTCTGACATGCTCACCCCTGGAAAGCCATCCCCTCAAACAGTACCTGGCCCATAGTAATGGCTCAATACATGTAGTTACCTAAGGAAAGAAAACCTGGTCCTGCCACTAGCCCTCTTCGTGACTGGGACAGGTGCTGCTGATGCCCTGCCTGTTTGCCCTCAGCACTCACCAGTCCAAGGGGGGCCAGTTGGCTCCCTTCTGCCAGGGCAGGGTGCTCTGTCCCAGCCCAGGGAAGCCTGGAGGTGTGGGGCAGTCCTCACTCCCAGGAAAGGCCTCAGCAACTGCTGAAGGGAGTTAGTGCATATATACCCCAGTGTACCTACCCTCACGTGGGACAACTCAGGTATGTCCCATGTGGTCTTCCAGAGGTCCCCAGTGGGACTGAACCTCAGTCACTCATGGCCATAACCTGCTCATAAAGGCACCCGGTGTTGGCTGTCTCCTCTTCCCTCATCCTTTACTGGTACTTGGCATGGTTCACCATCCTAATAAACTACTTGCACTCAAATCCCAGGTTGGCTTCTGGGGATCCCAGCTTTAGGCGGTTGGGACCTTAGCAAGCCACGTCCCTTGGTCTGAGCCTTGGTTTTCTCATATCTGAAGAGAGCAGATGGGCCTGATGGGTTTCTGGTCTCCTCCAGATCTAATGGTCTGTGGTGATTGGGTTCTCAGCTGTTCCTTGGCTGAGGTGTGTAGAGCAGGGAGGGTGCTGAGGCTCAGGAGCATGCCTGGTGGCAGCTGAGTGGCTCCAGGGAGAATTCCCACTTGCCAACAGCTCCCCACCCCTCAATTGTAGAGGCTGAGGTAAGGAGTGGTGCTTTTGGGGAGAAGGCAGGTGGGGATTCTTACTATCTGGAGTGCCAGTGAAAAATGTAATTACCATTTGTTTCTAAATACAAAGGAAGTGTTTAAAAGGCAAAACACTCCAACAGGAATATCTTTACTTCTGGTCATTTGGCTAGGAGTGCAGGTAGACTTTTTTGCATGGATTGGGTGAGACAGGGTAGGGGTAGTTCACAAGGGCTGCCCCTGCAAGGGGAGACAGTGAAACCCAAATGAGGAAAGCCTCTAACTTGTGGTGGTTTGTTCCTTTAAAATAGCTAAGCGGACTGCTCCAAGTCTGTGTGCGAACAGGGACGGAGACCCAGGCCAAATTCACCTCCGTGGAGCTGCTGAGGGAGTATATTTCGGTAAGAAATTAGAGTGTGAAAGAGGAGGGGCAAGTTAACTCTGGCAGAACTCAGGCAAATACTTGACTTTTTTAGATGTGAAAGATTTCTTTTTATGAAAAGAAGTCTTGCCATGTCATTCCTATTCTTAAAAGGAGTGCAATTGAAAGTCCTTGATCTTGAACATGAACTTTTGAGTTTAAAAAAAATTCTCCCTGGGAAGTTTCTGTAGACAGAAAAGACAATTCAGTGGCTCACTTTGGTTTCTAGAAATTAATGTTTGAGTTATTAAAGTTGTAATTAAAAAAAAAAAGTTGAACTCTTTTTTAAAATCTTAGGTTCAGCTTACAAATCCTGCTATTCTTTGATATAAAGTCTGGCCAATTTTAGCAATCACTTTTAAGGGTCTTTGAATAATGTTTTGTTCCATTTACAAACTTAAACACTTTTAAACATTTTAAACTGCATTTTAAATTTTAATACACTCAATTTCTTTTTGAAGTACCCCGATTATCTGATTTAACAAAAAAGCCTTCTTGAAGTTGTATAAATCTAATAAATTAAACTTATAAATACGGTGAGCTATAAGTTCTCATAAATGTTCCCACACTGTGTACAACAGTAAGATTTTAACTTAAAATCATGTTTTAATCAATGATTCAATTATACATTTTAAATTTAAATGATAATCCTAAATTCTGTTAATATTATGAATACTCAAAACACTGAATATACAGATCCCTTGAGTTAAAAATACTGTTACAGTTTCACTTCTCTTCAATATTTTTATTCTTAATTCTAAGTCTTCTAGGGGTTAAAAATGCTTGCTCTCTAGAGATACAGTTATTTTCTCAGCTAATTGGGGCTGCTTATCCACCAGAGATTTGCGTCCTGGTTCCTGTCACTAATAAGGTCTTCATGGCTTAGGAGGGGTTGGTCTTGTAACCCAGCCAAGCTGCTACACTCCTTGATTAGATTTTGCATTTCTTGGACTCTTAGGAAATAGGAATGCCTTTTCTATGTAACTCTGAAGACCTCTGAACTTGACATCCTGCATTCTTGTCATCTTCTTGCTTCTGGCACCGTGATGAAATGACTCCTACAGATATTGAAATAATATCTGATTGAATCCTGCAACTCTCAGGCTCCGTCTAGATTTGTCACACAGCTTCAGGTTCACACTGCTGACACTTGCCCAGGGCCCCAAGTCATGGTGTGACCTTCTCTTGCTTGTTCCTCTAAATTGTCTGTCTCTCTATTCTCTAAGCTCCAGCCATGCTACTTTTCTTTCTAGTTCTCAAATTGCCTATGCTTGTTCTGGCCTCAGGCCTTTGCACTAGCTGTCCCCTCTTCCTGGAAGGCTTTAGCCTCAAATCTTGTCACTGGCATCTTCTAGCATTTCAGGTCTCAGCTTGAATATCACCTCCTCGTAGTAACTTTCCTTGACCCTCAAGTTACTTTTATGCCTGCCCCCCACAAGTCATGCTCTATTTTAATATCCTGTCCTATGGCCTTCATTTTCAAATTTTTTCTTATTATCTGACTTTCCTACTGGAAGGTGAGTTCCTTGAGTGAGGGGTCCTTATTGGCTTAGTTCATCACCATTTACACCACTACCTAGAATGGCGTGAATGAATGCATTAAATGAATGGAAAAGTCCATGGCTATTGACCTGTCGCTGCTTATTCTGCCCTCAGACCTGTGTTCCAGAATGCACTCACCCCCTCAAAGTGAGTACGTGCCCCAAGGACTGGCCAAGTCGTGGGGAGATAACATTCAAAGACTATCAGATGAGATACAGAGACAACACTCCCCTCGTTCTTGATGGCCTGAACTTGAATATCCAAAGTGGGCAGACAGTTGGGATCGTCGGCAGAACCGGTTCCGGTGAGGATATGCTCTGATTGTGTTTCCTTCTGGGTGTTTTCTTTGAGTTTCCACTGGATGCATGAGTTAAGCCACACCAGAGAGTGATGTACATGTGTGGTGGATTGGATGTTTTTCTTCCCCTCAGATCTCTTGACTGTAAATTAGGATTTCAGGTTGAATGAGTGCGTGGAGTTGAAAGCAAATACACATCAGTTTTTAAATTAATTAAATGGGAATCATTCCTGCTCATTGAGTCCCGGAGGATGCCATGTACTAACAAGCTGTACAGTGGCAGGCAGGTGAACTGCGAGGAATTTCTGTCTGCACAGCTATCCACACAGAGCCATTCTCACTGCATTAAAAATTCCCTTAATTAAACTATTGGATATGATGGAAGTACAAACCGATGTTTGATTTGTTGGTTTTGCTTTTGTTGTTCACAGGAAAGTCGTCGTTAGGAATGGCCTTGTTTCGCCTGGTGGAGCCTGCCAGCGGGACGATTTTCATAGATGAAGTGGATATCTGCACCATTGGCTTGGAAGATCTCAGAACCAAGCTGACTGTCATTCCCCAGGACCCTGTCCTGTTTGTAGGTACAGTAAGGTAGCTGTTTTCGATCATTGCACATTTCTATTTTTGGATAGTGACATCAGATGAACCCAGGAGCTTTGTGAAGTCCCTCCAGCATGGCTGGCCTGGACTGCTCTATCTGAGGGAAGCAACAGCCCCAGGTGCTCATGAACACTGCTGGAAACCATTCCGAGTGAAGCCTGGAGAGGAGCCAGGGGCTAGCGCCCTGAACATTACCAGTATTTTATAAATTACTTTATTAATAAATGATAAGCAAGATGCTCACACGTAGGATGACCAGATGTGTCAGCTTCCCCAGGACAGCCCTGGCCTGGGTCTGGGTCCTGCCATCCCATCAGGTTTAGTAATGGCCACTCTCAATAGTTTGCACAATAAAATAAATGGTCACTCTACTTATGGAGCCATCCTTTGGGAAGTATGTTAATTCATCCCCTCTGAGGAGTGAGCAGAAGCCGTGAAAAACTACCAGAATAGTAGAGTTGCAACTTCTGTGGGGCTCAAGGGGAACACCACAGAGTTAAATTAAACTTGAAAATCCCATTGGAAGATACCACCGTGGGGTTCAGCTGAAAGTGTCTAAATTAGTCCAGTGCAGCGGCCATTCTTTTAATGAGAGTGACAAGTCTTGCATTAAGCAGCAGACAATGTAGGGGGATTGTATTTAAAGGTCTTTGTTTGAAAGACACTTTCCATATATTGAAACACTAACATCACATCTAGCCTGTGAGAGGCTCGCCCTCTGCCAGGCCCTGGGAGCTGCAGAAGAACCTCTTGCATCTCAAAGGCTCACTCTGGAGGCAAAGTGAATGAAACGGCCAATTGAATTGCTTTCTCTCCCCCTCTCTCTGCCAAGAGCAAAAGGAGATGGATTTGTATAAGGTACAATCAACTCTGCTGCATATGGCCGTGTGAAGCCTAGATGTGTTTTCCTGAGTGCCTCACTTGGTGCTACTTCTGAGCCCAGTTTCACACTTCCCTGCTCGCCTCACTGGTCTCTGCTCGGTGACAGGGTTGTGGGTCTTTGGTATCATGATCTGAGGTTGGTATTTAGTGGGCCATTGTCCTGGCCTGGGCACTGTTCTTGTGGCCGTGGGGTCTTCATATGCCACCTCCCCGCTTCACCACGTGCTGCAGAAAATGTTCTTGTCCATCCTCCTCCCATCCTCAGAAATCCAACTCCCTCTTCTTTCCCTCACTGCAGGTACAACTTGGATCCCTTTGAGAGCCACACTGACGAGATGCTCTGGCACGTTCTGGAGAGAACATTCATGAAAGACACAGTATGTTTCAGGGGCTGTGTGGGTGAATCAATTTCCAGCTCCCATGCCAGATACCTGGTTCGGGTTTTCAATAGAAAAGCACCTGGCCCAGCACTCGACCAGGTTTGCTTGTGGGCACCACATAAGCCAGTAGATTATGACCCTCATTTTTATTCCCAGGAGCAACAATAAATGACATTTATCAGGCCTCTGTGATGATCCAGCCAAGAGTTCTACACACATTATCTCACTCGAACCTTATTACAATCCCCTGAGAGTAGTATTATTCTTCTCATTTTAAAACTGCAGAAACTAAGGCTCAGAGCAGGGAAGTGGCATGTCCAGGCTAGTGAGGGGTAGAATAGAGACTCGAACCATGGTCTTCTTTCTCTAGAGCAGAAGTAGGGTCCTGCTGCTCTGCCAGTGGCTTGGTTTGCCACAGAAATGTCCCAGGAATGGCGAAAATGTCTGGTCTGAGCCGACTGAATCATTTGTGAAGTGGGACTCTGTCCTGTAAGAGCTGCAGCTCCAGCAGCGTTAACAGGTGAAAGTGGACACCTCTGCAACCCAGAGGGAACATATTCTTAGGTTTTGGTATCACAGCAAGAGGCTCCCAAAGCAACTTTGACTTGTTAGCCTGGAATAAGTTAGGCCCTATTTTACTCTTCCTTGATCACCAGAAACCTCTCCCATCCTATCTCTCTTTTGTCCCTGGAAAGCCATTTATACTTGTTTGTGTGTTCTCTGGAACCATGCATGCATCATTTGTACTCTTTAGCAAGGTGTCTACAGGATTCTGTGAATCCTGCTGTGATTTTCAATGAGTAATGTCCGCCTACTCCCTGGTCCTTCTCTGGCGACTGTTTGCAATATGGAAATGATTGTTTTGCATTTTCCTTTCCACAGCAAAATAAAGCAAACTGATGAATGCAAGAGAAGGGGACAATCAATACAGAAGACGCAGGACAATTTTATAGATCATCAGAATAAATGTGGCATTTTCTGTGTTTTATAGATAATGAAACTCCCAGAAAAATTACAGGCAGAAGTCACAGAAAATGGAGAAAACTTCTCAGTAGGGGAACGTCAGCTGCTTTGTATGGCCCGAGCACTTCTCCGTAATTCAAAAGTAAGAAAACAGTTCACAAAATTGGTCAAATTTTGGCTATTTCCCGCAGTGCCACACAATCCAGGAGGCAGAGCCACGTGTTTGTCTTTCAGCAAAGAGAGACCAACTGGGCCATTTAAAAACCGACCACTTTTTCTTAAGACAAAGTGGTGAGGGGTGAAAATTGAAAAATAATAGCCATTTCCAGCAACAGGACCGTCCTCCCCTGGGTGTCCTCCTGGGAGGCCTTGCTTAGGTATTTTCTCTGTTCTCCTAAATGGTTTGAGTTTGAAAAATCTGTCTCCCGTCTTTGTTTTCTTTGTCCCTGAGCAATTCTGAGCCTGATAAACAGTACCCAGGACACCAAAAAGGCCATAAGAACACCAAGATATGAGAGTTGTAGAATTTATACTTATTATTCTTAGCGACTTAGTGCCTTAGACGTCCATGTGTGCTGATTCCCAGGAAGGAACTGCTGTTGCTTTAGAAGTCTGAGTCTCTGGACCCTCATGGCAGGTGTAGCTCATTGTGTGTGTTCTCTGGATGTGCTAAGGGCAGGGGAGAGGGAACCAGCATCTATTTAGAGCCTACGGTGGCATGAAGGGCTGCTGAGCAGCTTAACGGTATTTTTGCACTTTGTGGTCATAAGATGTATTTACAGTTGGGTAAATGGAGCCCTAGGGAAGTTTAGCCAAGGTCAAGCTGAATTAGGGGCTGAGCTCAGGTCCTCAGACTGTGGTAGATAAAATAATGGAAACCCAAAGATAAGCACTGTGACTATGTTATGTTACCTGACAAAAAGGACTTTGCAGAGGTGATTAAGTTAAGGGTCTTGAGATGGGAGATTATCTTGGATTTTCTGTGTGGGCCCAATGTCATCACAGGGATCCTTGTAAAAGGGAGAAGGAAGGAGATGTGACGAGGATAGAAGCAGAAGTCAGAGTGATGCAAGGGACCATGAGCCAAAGAATGGGAGCAGCCTCTAGAACCTGGAAAAGGCAAGGAAACAGATTCTTGCCTAGAGCCTCCAGAGTCTCCAGAAGGAATGCAGATCTGCCAACACCTGGAGTTTAGGACTCCTGACCTCCAGAGCTATAAGAGAATAGATTTGTGTGGTTTCAAGCAACTAAGTTTGTGGTAGTTTACAACAGCAATAGGAAACTAATACAAGTCCTGTTTTTAAACCTCTTCTGTTAATACGGTGGATGAAACATGTAGGGGTATTTTCTTCCTATCAGTCTGTAGGGTTAAAATAACCCCCTTAAAAAGAGTACATAAGACACAATCTTGTTTCCCCAGCAAGTTCTTTGAGTGACATGGTTGTATGATGTAACTTTTATTTTCCTGTTCTTTCTCTAACTTGTTGAAATGGCACAATACTTCTCAGGCTCTCTTCTTTAAAAATAAATATAGCTAAGGATATACATTTCCCTCTAAATGCCACTTTGGCTTAGTATGACTTTTTACAATGTTCCTTCCTCGACAGATCATTCTCCTTGATGAAGCCACAGCCTCCATGGACTCCAAGACAGACACCCTCGTCCAGAGCACTATCAAAGATGCCTTCAAGGGCTGCACAGTGCTAACCATCGCCCACCGCTTAAACACAGTTCTCAACTGTGACATCGTTCTGGTCATGGAAAATGGGAAGGTGAGGAAGCTTTTGTGGGCTTCGCTTCCCCAGAAGGTTCCCCTGGTTTGGACTTATAGTGGGTGGATATTTTCCTGACAACTTCAATTCTTTTTCTCTGACTTTCAGGTGGTTGAGTTTGACAAGCCTGAGGACCTGGCTGAGAAGCCAGATTCTGCATTTGCGATGCTGCTGGCAGCAGAAAACAAAGTGCGATTGTAAAGTGCCTGATTGGGGCCACATTGTGTGATTTGAGAGGAGATGGAGTGAGATGAGTAGGATGAGTCTTTGGGGGGCGGGGGGTCTCTCATCTCAGCAGGCAGCTCTGGTCCACTGTCCCTCCCACCCCATGGGATCCAGGCTGAGCTGGAGCGGAGATCATTTTCCCTGCCTTGCCCAGCTCAGGCCACCTCGCTTCTTGGCGGGTTAGGGTTGGTTCTGGGTGGTGAACAGAGGCACCTGAAGCTAGTGGATTAAGAAACTGTCTCTTACCTCATAAAATCCCAAGGGTCCCTCAGTGTCCCCACCAATACCATCTCAGTGCCCGAGAATGGAAACTTTGTGAATTTTAGTTGAAAACAGAATGGGAAAATGCCTAAATACTGAATTTGTAAAGACGTCTTTGCCTTGTTATCAGAAGGGAAAAGCACAGGGTTTTCTTCTCATTTAACTCCTGTTCACATCTATCTTGACTGTGTGACAACAGTAACTACATAGATCTACAGCCTGAAAGATTGATTACAGTGTTTGGCAAAAAAATAATAATAACAAAAAAAAAATCATATAGTATGTTCCATTTGATCTATTAGAATAACCAGGAAAACAAAATGCTGGAGTTTCTCTATAAATGTCATTTTTATATCTTCTTTATTGGTCATTAAAATGCAGTAGGAAAGTAAACTACCCAGAAATGTTGCCTGCAATTATTTTACTGAAGGTATTCCAATTTCTGTGCTATTTCCTCTCACAGGCCCTCATGGCTTTCTCTCTTGACTCAGTAACTCAGCATTTCCCAAATAAAGGGTTTTCTTTCCAGCCTCTTTCTGCGTCCAGGACAGACGCAGTAAAGATGTATTCCAGGATGAAGGCTGCTAATTCATGGTAACTTTTTTTTTTCCTGCAGCACTTATAAAACACTTTTTTTGTTTTGATTTGTTTTTATTTTTTAAAGATACTTAGATTATACAAATGTCACATAAAAAATATAGGGGATTCCCATATGCCCTACTCCCCACACTGCCCACATTTTCCCACATTAACTATATCCTTCATTAGTGAGGTAATTTCATTGCAATTGATGAGCACATTTTGGAGCATTGCCACTAAGCATGGATTAAAGTTTACATTGTAGTTTACACTCTCTCCCACCCAGTTCTGTAGGTTATGGCAAGATATATAATGGCCTGCATCTGTCGTTGCAATGTCATTCAGGACAATTACCAACTCCCTGAAATGCCCCCCGCCCGCCCCATATTACACCTGTTTTTCCCTCCATGGTAACATTTTTTAAAAATTAGAAAATCTGAGGGGCCCCTGTGCAGCACTTGTTGAGGGCCACTCCTGCGGTTCTGGTTGCTGTTCATTCCTGAGGACTGAAGGCCTGGGTGGTGTTTCCTGGACTCACCTCCCAGCCCCAGGCTGAGCTCTAGCTAGGATGCAGGGAGGTGTTGATCAGCCATGCTGCCATTGGATGCCCCCTCCCCACTCTGAGTCTTGGTCCCATACTTACCCCCATCCTTCCAAACATGGAAGAAGACACAGTAGGTGGCACGCATGAGCACCCAAGAAACATCTGTGGCCTGAGTGAAAGCCCCCATCTGGCGAATGCATTCAACCAAAGGAAGTTGTGACATGGGGGGGGGGTTCTGTCCCAGGCATATTTGCATGATAAGGGCTTAAAGTGGAGAGGCTGAGATTCCACCCCCCACCCCCACCCCCCGAGAAGCCAATGGCTAGCATCTCAGGGCTGGGTTTGTGGGGTGTGCCTCTGTTAGGCATTGAGTCATGTTTCCTGAAAAAAGCACAATCAACCTCTTGCGGGTATGAACCCATTTGTAAATAGGACCTTTGAAGATGTTGCTACTTCAGGTGTGCCCAAACTGAATGAGAGTGGGCCTTCATCCAATATGATTGAAGTCCTTATAAGCAAAGGAAATTGGACACAGATGGAGAAGCCATGGGGAGCAGACAGAAGCTATAAGTCAATGGAACGTGGAAGAGAAAGGAGAAGATGCCGCCATTTGCATTGCCATGTGATGGAAAAGCCAAGGACCAAAGACTGAAGGCAGCCTCAGTCTTTGGGAGAAAGCATTGTTTTACTGATGCCTCAATTTTGGACTTCTCCTAGACTCAAAACCATGAGTCAACAAGTTTTGTTTAAGCCAATGCATTGCATAGTATTTGTTTTAGCAGCCAGGAAATTAAAACAGCCTCCATTACATCTTTGTTCAGCTGTCCTCTGGCCAGGCATGATTATTATGAATTAGCAACACATTGGCTGTGAAGCTAATTTAGAGGATGGGTAATCTGGAGGAAGGGTCAGTAAAGTTACAGCCTGTGGACCAAATCTAGGCTGCCACCTGCTTTTATAAATAAAGTTTTATTGAAACACAGCCATGCTAATTTGTTAATGTATTGTCTAGAGCTGTTTTCATATTTCAACAAAGCGTTGCATAGTTGCTACAGAATGTGTGCCCTCAAAGCTGAGAATATTTACCATCTGACCCTTTACAGGACATTTGCTGACTTATGGTGTAGGCATTGGCATTGATGCAATTCAGGTCAATGAGACATGAGATGAGAGGGAAGTCTGCTGGGGTGGAGCTGTGGGCTCTGGAAAGCATTCCCTCCTGCTTGGTCTGTATGTGATGCCTGAAGCTGTGGCCCTGGGACCATGGGGAAAGTGGGCCGATGGAAGGAGCACAGGCCCTTGCTTATGACAGTGAGCTGCTGACTGACCAACTCCACAGTCACTTTACCTCCTGTCACATGAGAAGATACATTTTCTGTATCGCTTAGGTCAGCTTGAGTTGGGCTTGCTGTTCCTTGCAGCCCAAAACATTGCAAGTGATGCAGAAAACTTAGTGCTGTCCTCCCTCCTGGAAAAACGCTGATCCTCACCTGAGGACAAAAGGATCCCAACTGCCACCCTGTGAGGTACACCTGACAAATATGACACACATTAGTATACATCCAAACAAAGGCGAGTTTCTGGTTCTTGTCCCTCCCCAAAGCTTCATGCCATTTATATCCATTTCCCTCCCCTCCTCTCCTGACTGCCTGAGATCTGAAGGACTCAGAACTCACAGATTTTATTCTTGCTATTTAAGTGAAAAGATCTGAAATAGGTCCAGAATTGTTGGTAAAAATGTGAAATGGTCTTTGCTAAGAGCTGGAATCACTTTGGCCAGAAAAGCATGATTTAAAATGAATTGAAAAAACACAAGAGGTCAGTTTGGGGTCAGATGGACAATCAAAGAAATCACTTTTCTTTTGACCCTGTGAAGGCCACCTCTGAGTGAGGCTAAATCGAGCCCTAAACCTTGAAATATGCTGATTTCCACGGAGAGGGTCTGTCTGACTTCATGAGGTACATGTTACATCGCTCTTGCTGAAAAGCATCCCCTCCAGTGGGGCTGGCATTAAAGAGCCAGACAAAGTCTGCTCCCATCGTTTTAACATAACACACAGTGGCAGCCAGGCTGATCTTTGACTCTCGGTTCCAGAAGCCTCTGGAGCACTGGGCATCCTCCACCTGGCAAGAATCATACCCAAAGAAAACTAAAATTTTTTTTATGACAATTGTTTTGCATTTCTTTAAAAGAAGAACTTGCAGAGCATGTAAGACTCTCAACAGGAGAGGCAGTGCTCTACCATCTTGCAAAGTTTCTTTAATAAATTGATTTCAAGTGAATATTCTCTGAGTGTCAGGATATGGACAGGGATATAGAGATTATAATTATTATTAGCTATAATGTTTTAATGTTTGCTATGGGCTAAACACCTGGCATACATTATACCATTAAGTCTTTAAAACAGCCCATGGAATAGGAATGACTCTTCGTGCATGTTCAGGGAGGTCATGTAACTTTCCCAAGTTTACACAGAGTTGGCTCTCTCTGTCCAATGTCTTCACTTTACAGATCAGGAAACTGAGTCCTAGAAAGCCTAAAACTGGTCCAAATTTATCCAAAGAGGGGCAGCACAAGGATTAGAATACAGAGGTCCTGAATTTCTACTTAGGCAGATGTCCATGGCCCCACATTGCATCAGACTATTCTCAAAAAAGCCTACTGCGGGCTAGGCTTGTGATCTGAGCCATAAAGAAAATAAAAAATAATAGTCCCCCCCCCCAGGGAACTTGTATTATTGAAGAAATAACTTAAAACTGCCAAAGAGCATACAGTAAAATTTCAGAGGATGGAGTTTAAGGTTAGTTGGTGCATTCACTCATTCATTCACTCATTCAATATTTCATCTGTTCATCTCTTTTGTTCCTTCTATTTTTAAAAAGGAGGGGTGAAAGTTCAGAAGGGGTGAGAATAATTTAGGAGATGTTGGTCCTTGTAGGACAAGTATTAGGACAAGGCCTGAGAAAGTGTTCCCAGTTGAGAAACTCCTCTGAGCAAAGACCTGGAGGTGAGGGTGAGCCTGGTTGAGGGAGACATTGAGTGGTTTGCCTAACAAGGGCTGCAGACTGTTTGGAAAATTATCAGGTATTTCATTGTCTGCATCTCCAAACACAGCTGGTAACCACAACGGTTTGGGTACAATTGGTGATGGGAGAGCAGTTAGTTGTAGAAACAATTAAGACAGCACTGGGAAGAGCTAGAAGCAATAAAGGGAGTCAGGCCAAGAATCGCAGGCGCCTCAAACAACCCCTCTGCAGCAGAGCCAACTAAGCTAAGGGGGAGAGAAATGGGCCAGTTTCTTCAGGTTGCCCCTCCCAGTTCGAACCCCTGGAGATCCCATTTGTTATAAGGATGGATGCTGCACCATCCTGCAGGAAGCTCTTTTCCTGGGCATATGGTGGAAGAGACAGGAGAGCCAAATTTTGTTCATCAAACAGTTTGCCTCTTTCCTTCTGCTACTGGTAAATCAAAGATCATTTGCATAGCAGGATCATTTAGGAAATCATGAGCCCACTCTGTGTGGAGAACACATTTGGCTTGGCAACCAAAAGAGTTCTTTGGTAAGTGATCATAATTGTGCTATGACCCTAATCAAATTCCTCTGTTTTCTCTGACTAGGGGATTTTAGAGCCAAGTGCTTTCTCTCTAAGCAAAGACAACATGTTACTATCTGGATTGACAAACTGGGGGTCAGGGAAGTGAGGCATAGAGAAAAAGCATGGGCTCTGGGGTTTTGGTGAACTCTGTGGTACCCTGCCCAGAGCCCTCAGTGGCTTATACATTTCAATGCACTATTGCTTCCAACAGTCTAAACAGTTAATGTTTCTTCCCAGCACTGCCTTGGGCTACTGGAGCACTCTGCCAGCTCACAAATAAAGGCAGAAGTGCCTAGACATTTACATTCCATAAGGTAGCTCTTAGCCAATTTGCCCAGCTTCCTTGTTGTGGTGTAGGGCAATTGTGAAGTTCAACTTCCTCTTCCAAGTTTCCTTGCAGAATCAGGCAGAAGCTATCCCCTGCAGGACTTTGCCTGAAATTGAACCCTGGCTTGGCTTCCTCCCCTGCCCTACTCTGCTTTCTCCTGGCTTTTACCTATTTTCCCTGGGAGCACTTCCTTGATAACTCACTAGCAAATGAATCCTTGTCTCGGGGTCTACTTCTAGGGAATTCAACCTAAGACAAGGGGTCAAAGAAATCTGAACTCAAACTCAAACCCATAATTTCTCAGGCTCCAGTGCCTCTGGGAGGACCATACCAACTCCATGCTTATTCTAGGACCAGGTAGTTTAGATGATTCTGATCCTGCCAATTGTTTCCAGTGGTGGGCCTGAGACAGGGACCAGGCCAATCAGAGTATCATATCTTTACGGCTGCTGGGAGAGGTTTGAGGTGGGCAGTCAGACTCCCAAGCTGGTACTGTTACAGTCAATTCTAGTACTTTAGCTAGAGTTAATAGTTAATAGGGAAAAGGTGCGTTGTCCTTCGAAGATGGTGGGTGCTACATATCCCTTAAGCTTTGAGTTTCCCAATGCTGTTTTTGATATCGGAGGAGAGAGTTCATTTGAGAATAGAGCCAACAAAGAAGAAAGAACCGGGATGTGGAGATATTACCACGTGTGCTGAGCATCCCTCATCTCCTGCCAGATATGATGGTCTTTCTGGTTGTATTGGCTGCTGATGCTCTGTCCAGGGTGCTGACTCCTTCTGACCCCAGATCTCCCTAACCTACAAAGTACCAACATGTTCCCACTGTTTCAGGGTCATGCTCTGCTCTGCACTGCCTGGTGGGGTGGGGAAAGGACCCACACCAGGTGGCCCAACCGAAGGGGTCAGGATGAGGACTAGATGCTATTTCAGGGACAGACCTCCACCACGCAAAACCTCCTACTGCAAATCAGTCCCTAAATCATGGCTTAGGCCCCAGTGGGTTCCCTATTACATTGTCCCACCAGCACCTTGAAAAACATGAATAATAAAACATTTACTTAGTGTTTACCATGTGTCAAGCACTCTTTAAGAGTTTTTCTAAGAACATCTCATTTAATCCTCCTAACAACTTAATGAATACATGCTATTAGCCACATTTTTTCTGATGAGGACACTAAAGCACAGGTAGATGAAATAATTTTTGCTCAAGGATCTTGCATTTGTAAAGTACACTTAAAATTTTCCAGTGATTTTACATCAATCTCCTTTTTTTTGTATCATAATAGTTTCTTGAATTAGGATTATTAACCCTCATTTAGAATTAGAAAAAAACCAAGGCATAAAAAGTTGAAAATATTGCCCATGGTCAAACAATGACCCTCAAGCCAGTGTTCATTGTTAAAGCCATAGAAGCTCAGCATTAGAAGGAACTTTGGGAAGCATGAAGTTCAAACTTCTTGTCTAACTGGAAGAGAAACAGATTCAAAGAAGAGAGAGCTTCGTCTAAAGCAAATTGAGGTATGGAGCTCCACAATTCAGTTCTTTTCTTTTACCATGTTATTAAGAGTGTGAGTCAGGCGCTTGCTCTCTCTCTCTCCCCTTCTCTCTCTCTTTCACACACACACATACACACACACATGCACACACTGTACCTTTCTATCCTCCAGGAACTTCCTTTTCTGACTTCCCCAACCCCCCATCCCAGGACCATCTCCTTTTAAGCTCAGGAGGAACAAAGTGTCTGTGCTGTCCATGGTCACCTCTGATAAGCAGCTTAGACCAAAATAGCCTTTTTTCCCTTCAGAAAGTATCATCAGTAGAATTATCTCCTGAAAATTTCAGCTTTCCCTGATTTTCAGGGGACGAAAACCTGAGGAGGCAAGTACATGATCAAAGGACCAGCATTCCCAAGAGATAGATGGTCAGGGCTCCTCTGTCCAACAGAGCTGCCGAGAGGACTCTTGTTTTCTCCAATACTGCAGGAAATTGTGAAGATCTTGGAGAGGAAAGTTGGAGAAGGAAGGGAGTGGAGTGTTTGCTCAGGCAGACAGACATGCAATGGAGCAGTCACAATCTGTGGACTATCACTGATACAGAGAAGACATGGTGATTGCAACCAAGGTGAGCTCATGGTCTGATCTAATCAGATAGAAAAACTCAAATAAGTGAAAAACATCATTTGCACTAGAGGAGTAATGAAGAAAGCAAATCAACAGAGGCAATGCAAATTCCCAGAGCTAATCCAAGCCTGTCCCCTCACCCTTCAGAAAAGCAAATGCATGTGGGTTGATGCATCTCTCCTGAGTTGACATCCACAGTCCAAGTAGAATTAATGAAGGCAATTGCATTGAAATGCTCTGTATTAATATAGCTGAGCAGAAAGCAAATTAAAGCTACTTTCATAAAAGATTCCAAGCTAGGAACAGAAAGAAGATATGCAGGATAATAGAAGGACTGTGGGAGGGGAAGGGTGTGTGGGGGAAGGTGGGAAGACATTGAAAAATGATTACTGTAAGTTATTTATTTGAAACCCTTGGTGACAGCAGCCCCAGAGATGAGCGAGCTGATTAAACTGAAACATGAAAATGTGGCAGTTACTCAAGAAATTGGTTCCAGAGAGGAGAATGAGGATGAGAGCAAAGGAAAATTTAAAAATCAAGAAGGCTAAGAGCATGCCACTACATAATCACTTTTTACAACTGTGTGCAAAGTGAAATCTCTGGGGGTAGGGGTACTCTGGGGAAAGGCATGGGACATGGATGGATGGAATGTTAGAGAAGCTCTGTCCAGTTTTCTTCTGACCCCTGCATTACAGTAATAATTTTGGAGAGGAAGGGCAGGGACCAGTCAGGTCTGGGCATTGATTAGCATTTCCCAGGGAAAATGAATATAACATGAGTGTTGTCTGAGGCTTTGCAATTCCTGTGAATTACTTGGGCAATGGGTTCTCAGGCCAGGCAGTGTGAATGGTGGTATTTCCTCAGTGGTGCCTATTTTTCTCATCTTGTGAAAAAAAAAAATAAGGGAATGATAGTTCCTACCTGTTGCAGAGACAGTGGTCTCACCAAACATTCCATATCCCCTCCTCTGCTGCACACAAACGTTCCCAGCTCTCTTGCTGTTAGGGGAGGGATTTTGCAATTTTGAAATTCTCTTACAATTCTGGATTAACCAGACTTGAATGGAAGTAACATGTGTCAGCATTAAAAAGCCAGTGCAAAACACTCTTGATGATTCTTTCCCTTGCTTTGGCCACAGATAATATTCCAAAAGATAAAGCTTCCATCATCCTGTGTTCCTGAGCAAGTATATGAAGAAGAATACTTCTTTCTCTTCCCACTCCTACCAACATATGACTTGAGCCAAACAGGTGCTATTTTTGGCAAATAAGTTTCTGACATCTTAAGTAAGAGGAAAATCTTTGTAGGGTTGAGATTTTGCTAGAGCAGCATGGCCTAGCATACTCTGACTAGTATACTACCTAATAGGCACCAACTACAATCCAAGGTGACATCTGGGAAAACATTATGGCCTTAGTAATTGGCCTTAGGATTTGATTATTTTAAATTCAACAAGCATTTATTGAGTACCAGCTAAGTGCAAGACATTGTGCTAAGGCTGCTAAGATAAACAATATCCAGGGTCTTTCTATACAAGGACACAGATTCGTAACAACTATGAAATAGGAAAGCTTTTATTGTACTGGGCTCAAAAGTACTACTGGGAACCTGAAAGCATAATCCTCGAAGTTATCTACAGCAGTGATATCCTTTGAGCTGGGCTTTGGAGGAAGTGTGCCAGGTAAACAAAGTGCAAAGGGCATTCAAGTCAAAAGACTGAGGAAAATTGGAATATCTTCCTTTTGCTTCTATACTGGGCTAATATATTTCCTATAGAGCCATAAAAATCATCTCAGGCATCACCCCTTCCTGAAAGCTTTTCTCACTTCTACTCTCTCCCCACACCCCTGCCCCTGCCATTACACACATAACCCCAACCCTAGTTAGGTTAGGGGCCCCTCCTCTGCCTCTGAAATATCCCAGTTCCCTGGGATAGCAGCATATTGTATTTCTCTGCTGGCTTGTCTGTCTTCCCCATTATGTTGGAATCTCTTGATGACAAAGATTGTCATTGTATTCCCAGTTCCCAGCATAGCAGGTACTCAAAAATATCTGTTTAAAAGTAAATAAATATTAGATACAGCATACAGCCTGGCCCATAGTGGGTACTCAAAAAATCTGTAAAAATGTAAATAAATACTGGAAAAATGAACAATTTAATCAGAAAAAAAATCAGGATTTTGTCACAAACCTAAGAAAATCTGTGTTCTATAAGGCTTCAGGTTCTAGGTGCACTGAAGAAGAAGGTGATAGAGAAGAGTGACTACAAAAGGTAGGAGTCTAGGGACCTAAAGAAAGTGCATTCAGGAAAGATCAGCTGAGCCAGGAGAGGACCTACCTTTATTTTTTATTTATTTATTTATTTATTTTTTATTATGGGTAAAAATCAAAATTCTCACAATACATACAAACATTTGCAAAATGATATATAAATATATATGCATATATGTGTATTTGCTTACAAAAATGTTATTTATATATATATATATATACATATATTTTAAGAGGTGCTTAGATTACCTAAAATATTACACGGAACCCACTGGGATTCCCATGTTGCCCACCTCCCACACCTCCCACCACATCCAACACAAACATCTCCCACAGTGTGGCCCACCAACCTCAATGAACTTACACATCCTGGAGCCTTGC
>JAKSZT010054565.1:9818254-9954165 GCA_026826555.1 Tolypeutes matacus | reverse complement strand
CTACATCCATTGCCACAACAGTACTCAGGACAACCTCCAATTCCCAAAGAAGCCCCTGTATTTCAACTGCTCATCCCCTCCCTACCCAAAAACTGTCAAGAGGCCACTGGCTCCACCTCATTGTTTTAATTTTTTTGCATTGCAAGAATCACCATATGTGAGCAAGAGAATACCATCAAGTCCACTCTAGTCCATAGTTCTTCCCCCAATCCAGAGGCGACTGGGATGGTGATGTCCACTCCAACTCCAAGTGAGAGAGGGCTTATATCCCATGGATATGGTGGGTGGGATGATCCTGCCTGCAGATGCAGGCCCTCTCCATTCCCTGGGATGGCCATTTCCCATCATTAGGACCTACCTTTAAATGTGTAAAAGATGGAATATAAATTTAGTGTGGAAAGGTCATGGAGGTCCCATGAGTTATTGACTATGTTAAATCATTAGAGTTAGTTGCTTACCAGAAAATATCATCTTTTTTCCCTATGATTTCTAAATTATCCAATAGCCACTCTGGCTTCCTGGAATTTCTGTCAATTCATTACAACATCTCAATGGTAAATTTCATGTGCCATGGTTCTTACTGAGATTTCTCCAAGGCTGAGAGTTAAAGTTCATCCTGGGCCTAAGAATCAATAAATACTTAATGAGCCCTTGCTATGGATCAGATGCAGTCCTAAAAGTAGGGAAGACACCATAATTGACAAGTCATAAATTGGCTCTTAAATAGTTACCAGGGGAAACAGACACATTACTACACTTATGAATGCTCAAGGTTTCCTGGGAAAAAAGGGGACATTGGTATTCATGTAAATAGGGAATTCATAGAGCCACACATGCATGTGCACCCAAGACAAGACACATGTGCAAAAAAGATCAGGGAGACCCCAAACCTTTTGGTCTGGAGCTATACTCTAAACTCATTGTATGGATAAGTCCTGAAGGAGAAGACTGCATAGGTCAGTCTGCAAGGACTGGGAAAGGTGGTTTCTTTCGCTTTCTTGCTTTCTTGTTTTCTTTCTTTCTTTCTTTCCTTCTTTCTTTCTTTCTTTCTTTCTTTCTTTCTTTCTTTCTTTCTTTCTTTCTTTCTTTCTTTCTTTCTTTCTTTCTTTCTTTCTTTCTTTCCTTCCTTCCTTCCTTCCTTCCTTCCTTTCCTTTCTCCTCCTTCTCCTCCTCCTCATCCTCCTCCTTCTCTTCCTCCTTCTTCAAGTTAGCTCTGGCATTTAAGGGAAGCTCTGTCATAAAACTAGCTGGATATAAACTTAAGGAACAGATGCCTCAGAGTCTAAATTCCAGTGATAATACATTAAAAAAATCCAGATTTCAACAAAAGATGACAAAATATACAAAGAAACAGAAAATGAAAGCCCAAGCAAAGAAGATAAAAGCCTTGGAAGCCATCAATGAGGAGGACCACACCTAGGATATATTAGACAAGACTTTTTTTTAAAGGTCCTAAATTTTCTCAGAGCTAAAGGAAAACATGAACAAAGGACTAAAGGAAATCAGGAAATGATAGATGAACACAAAGAGAATACCAATAGAGAGATGGAAATTATGAAAAGGGACCACACAGAACAGAGGAACACAGAAAAAGAAATTGAAAACTCTCTAGAGGGGAGATTGAAGCTGGCAGAAGAATCAGTGAACTTGAAAATAAGACAACTGAAATAATCCAGTCTGAGGAGCAGGAAGGAGACAGAATGAAGGAATGTGAATAGAACCTGAAGAACTAGTGGGACACCATGAAGTGTATGAATATATATAAATATATTATGGGAGTCCCAGAAGGAGAAGGAAAGGGGAAGAGATAACATTCAAAGATATAATAGCTGAAAATTTCCCAAATTTAATGAAAGACATGAATATACACATCCAAGATGCTCAACAGACTCTAAACAGGATAAACCCAAATAGTTCTATACCATGGCATATTATAATCAAATTGTAAAATAACAATGATAAACAGTGAATTCTGAAAGCCACAGGAGAAAAACAGTGAGTCATGTATGAGGGAACCTCAATAAGATTAATGGCTGATTTCTCATCAGAAACCATGGAGGCAAGAAGGCAATAGGAAGATATTTAAAGGGCTGATAGCAAAAAAAAAAAAAAAAAAAAAAGCCAACCAAGAAATCTATGTCTGACAAAAACATGTTTCAAAATGATGGAGAGGTGAAGACATTCCCAGATAAACAATAGCTGAGGGAGTTTGTCACCACTAGCCCTGCCCTACAAGAAATCCTAAAGAGAGTTCTTTAGGTTGAAAGGAAAAGACAATAGACAATAGATCAAAGTGATGTGAAGAAATAAAGATCTCCAGTAAAGCTAAAAACACAGGGAAATATAAATGCCAGTAGTATTGTATTTTTAGTTTGTAGCTCCACTTTTTACTTCCTATAGAATATAAAAGACAAATGCATAAAATGCAATTATAAATCAGTGGTTTTGGACTCATAATATATATAATTATATAATTTATGACAAGAACTACCCAAAGGTTGGGGGATGGAGGAATATAGGAACATAGTTTATATATATATTATTAAAGTTAAGTTAGTATCAAAGCAAACAATATTGTTATAGATTTAAGATGTTAAATTTAAGACCCGTGATAACTACAAAGGAAATATTGGAGAATATGCAACCTCATAGAGACAGAGGAATGGGAATTAATGCATAATTGGTGTAGGGTTTCTGTTTGGGGAGATGGGAAAGTTTTAGTAATGGAAAGTGGTGACGGTACTGCAATATTGGGAATGTAATTAATCCCATTGAATGGTATGCTTGGGAGTGGTTGAGATGGGAAAGTTTATGTTGTATATATGTTTCTACAATTTAAAAAAACAGAAAGAGAAACTAAAGAGATAATGACAATTAAGTGCAATGTATGATACTAGATGGAACCTAAGAATGGAGGAGAAAAGGCTCTGAAAGAAATTATTGGAACATAAGGAAAAATCAGAATATAGACTATAAGCTTTATATCAATGTTAAGTTTCTTGAACAAGATAACTGCACTTAAGGTAGTTGTATAAGTGAATATCCTTAGTCTTAGGAAATGTAAATGTCAGTATTAAGAGTTTAACTAGTGTGATCTGTACAATCTACACTCAAGTGTTCAGAAAATGGATTGATAGAGAAAGAGATGGATAGATGATAGAAGGGTTGATAGATGGATAGATAGGATGAAATGGAAAATGAGGCAACATGTTAAAAGTGGTTAATTTGGGATCTGGGAGGATAGGAGTCTTTTGGGGGCTTTGTATTATTTTTGTAGCTGTATTATAAGTTTGAAAATATTTGAAAATAAAAAAGCTAAAAAAAAAAAAAAAAAAAAAGATTGGAGTGAAGAACAAGATTGGGAGGAAAGAGAAGAACCAAGATGGTTTGCTGTGAAATGGGCTGGAGGTCCCAAAACTATCTTAGTGGTTGTCAGTCACACTTTTCGTAGGTGGGTGGATTTGTTTCAAGGCTCATGGTCTGGATGTACATCTCTATAGTGCTTTAAGTCATGACCCACAAAGCTCAGTTCTGAAGTGGTTTTGAAGTTGAAAACCCAGTCCAGCATTCAAAAGTAATTTCAAAGCACTCTTGCCTTTGACCTCTATTTTTCAAACACCAAGGAAGGCATACATAGACCTCAGTGCTCTTAACAATTCTTCTTTTTTTCTCCCATCCACTTTGCTCACACACAGTAGCAGCAGCTCTGAATTTCTTTTTTTCCCAAGCCACCCTGAAAAGCTTCATGCTCCAAACTCTTCTCCCTTAAGTCTCATGTATTTCCCTTCCTCCTCCTTTCTCAAGATCCTCTGTTGTCAATTCTAGAAAGCTGTTATGCCAAGCTGTGCCCTTCTCGGAGGGCACAGAGTAGGCAAGCCAGAATGCTCATTAGTGGGTAGGGGGGTCAGGGAAAAGCTGGGAGCATCCATATTTTAAATATTTTATCCCATCACATATGTAACAAACCACCAAATGCTGAATGTGAAGCAAATGCTAATGGAGGCTTAAGCTTCTGAGTATATAGGTATAGACAGCTTTCCCCGAGTCTGCTATGGAACACCACAGACCTTTCCTGGGACTGTGGGGTGGGCTGTTCCAGAGAGAGTATTCCATGTCCTTTAAGTGGAAAAAGAAAGTCTCTAGTCCATGCCAAAATGTAGAGGGCATCTCCCTGTGCCTCTGTGGTGGTCTGGATTACAAACGTAGGTTTGAGCATCATTTCATGGTTGGTTTCCCTCCTCAATGATTTGACATTCTCTACCAACTTTATTAAAGGATGTGCTGTGATGGTAGGCATACTTTACATTTTCCAACTGTAAAATGATCCCAGTGTATAACACTGCAGGCACCATGTTGCTTGAGCACTTCTCAGTCCTGGAATCAATCCTGCTCAAGCTAAGCTTTTCAAAAAAGTCCCCAAGCCATTTCCAATTCATCTCAAATGTTGAATTTCCTCACATCATTGCCCAATCCTGGGGTGACTCTGCCTCTTGGTCAGCCAGCTCGAGGGGATTAGCACCTTTTTCTCACAGTTAGAAGCAGAGCAGGAAGGTTAGTTCCCTCACAGGCAGCAAAAATACAATTTTTGTGTATGAAGTGTGAATCCCCTAGGAACTACCCTAATCTACACACTGCACTTGAAGAGTGAGAACCGGAATTCCAAGCAGGCCCTGTGACAGCAGATGAGCCTGCTAAACACTCTTGTCAGCCACTTGCCAGAAGACTCTGCCTTTGAGAGGACTCTGCCCCCTAAAGACTCCCAGCTCCTGATATTTCTAGGTGGTTGAATATCCCAGAGTAGACATCCTTCCTGCCTCTCACCCCAATCATCTGTTGCATCCCTGATGTTCCCCTCTCAACAACTCTGTGTCTTCCCTAGGGATTAGCCAATGATTCCCAAAGGGTGTTCTCCAGAACCCTAGTCCCTCAAGACAAACTGTAAGAAAAGGGTTACGTGGTCAAATAAATTTGAGATCGGTCTCCTACTCTAGCCTGTGCTTGCAGATTTACAGTTCCAGTTTGCCCATGTCTCAGTTTGAGTTTTTCCAGAAGCATGTACTGAAACAAAGATTCCTGTTTCCTGGGAGATGTGGGACAGGAGTGAGGAAGTGAGGCAGGGAAGGGGAGGCAGACATTAAAGGGGGTGTTATCAAGCCAGTTACCATTGTCAACTGAAGCTTAATCTTGCTGGGAAAATTTGGTGGCCAAGTAGAGTAGAAGCCCCTGTGTCACCCAAAGAGCAGGGCTAGAGAGTTGGGGTGGTTATATAAGGACTTCTGCTGGTCTTTAGTTGAGAGTTGCTCTTAGGGAGGGTTAACTTCTTGACACTTCCAGCTTGCCTTGGACAGGAAAAGTGGACTCCAAGGGCCAGGCAAATGCCTCAGGCAAAGAACTGCAGGAGCTGGTAGGGGAAATAGGGCCGGGTATGCACTGAAGTGGGAAGGGCCAGCGGATATGGGCTGGCACTGACTGCGGCTACCACAGCTAATTAACCCAGCATGTTCAAAACTTACTTGGTCATGTAACCAACCCTCCCACCCCTAAAGATTGTCAGTTAATATACTGGAACAAATTTTGGGTAAACCTGGTTTAGATATTTAGCAGATGGCCATATAAAACCAAAAGTTGACTGTGGTACCCACGTGATAAGCAGATTTGGGGAATTTTAGCCAGGAGAAGAGAAGACTAAGATAGCTGAAAGTCTATGAAGTGCTGTCAAGGTGGAGAGCAGACTGAGCCTTTCTCTTCTTGGAAGCCAGTGGCTAGATTTGGCTTTGTGAAAGGAAGAAGTCTGTAATGATTGAGGCCAGCCACGAATGGGATGGTGGGACAGTGAATTTTCCAGAGTTGGCCATGTTCTATCAGCATTTTCTGTGGGTGGGGAAGAGGAGGGGCGCCAAGGGTATGGGCATTTGATAGAAGGCCAGACCTTCTGGCTCTGAGATTGTGTGATTTTAAAGTCTTCATTTCAATTCTTCCTCGAGGAGTAGGGGGCAGAAGGAGGGAAAGCCAGGGTATTTCTCCCCCAGTCTCTGCTTACTTGGCATCTCTAGCAGTGGCTGTCTTTCAGCTTTCAGCTTTTACTGGAATGCCCCAGCTTCTGAATTTTGAACAAAAGATGAAAGATTCACTTCTATGCATCAACTAAATACTTCATTTGCTCGCCAGCAGAATCTGCTCCCCTGTTGTATATATATTTGTCCATTGGCTGAAGAGAAACCTGCTGTTTTCACAGAATTAGAGTGAGAGGAGAGTAAAGGAAAGAAATGACCCAAGATTCTAAAGTTTTTATCTAGCATAACAAAAGTCATACTCTTTTTTTCCCCCTTCTTTTACCATCATGTTAAAAATCCTACAAGGAACTCAGCCTGTGTTGAGCTCACCAAACCTCCAGATTGCCAAGGAGGCAGGAAACTCTTTAGACTCTTAACTCAGAAAATTATGCTATTCTGTTGATAAGAAAGAGTAGTTGGCCTTTATTCCAACAGTTAGAGAAATGGATTATCCCCTTGGGAACCTAGATATTTGGTTTAAATTAATCTTCCAAGGATGTGTGGAGAATATGAAAGGAAAATCTAAGATTAACAGTAAAAATAAGAGAAACCCTTGCCAGGGAAAAAATGAAAGAAAAAAGCAAATCTAATTCATTTCCCAAATCCCAGCAGCATTTCCCTTCCTGTTCTTTATCCCATCAGAACAGCCATGGGTATGTTGTGTAGCTCTAGGACCATTCTAACTCAGTTTATCCAGTGCCTACTGATGCTTCCCAGAGGAAAAATGTTCTTTTATACTTTAATTCACCCAGAGACAAAATTCTGCACTGACTCCAGGGAAGACATGTGCATCAGGAAGTGGAGAATGCGACTGTGCTAGTCAACTATCTGTTTTCTCTCAGATCCATTTCTTGCCCTCTCTATTCTTGGTGTCATGGCAAGCCAGGTTTCCCAGCCTCCCTTGTTCTTTGAGTAGGATGAGGGGAGGGGAAAATCTAAGGTATTTCTTCCCAAGTTTCTCTGCTTACTGTAGTGTCTCTGGCTATGGCAGTCTCATCCATGGCTTCAGTTTCTACCGGAAACTGAAAGTGGAAATCAATTGCCAAGGTCAGAGTGGAATTTGAACACGGGCAGTCTGACTCCAGAGCCTGTGGTTCTAACTATATACTCCTCTAATCCCTTGACGTGGTCTCCACGTGGTCCCCAAAATAAACACTGTCCAAGGCCTCCTGCTTCTGATCTGCTCAGACCTGTCCTTACTTCTTCTGTCTTTAAATGGAAGCTGAAAAATTATGCCCACTTTTGCATATTAGACCTCATTTGCCTTCTAACTAAGATAAGTCCAAATCAACTCTGCCATAAAATGGCAGGAATAGCCCTTGGATCCTGAATGCTTGAGCTGTAACTGTAGGGTGCTTTGCAGATACAGATGCGCTCTCCATTCCAGTAGTGTGTGATGGAGCCATCTTCCACACTCTCTTACCACCTATATGAGCCCTCTGAGGACATTTGCAAGATGCCTTTGCAAATGAATTATATACCCCAATTTAGATATTTTCTTAATCTGTATTTATATTGGTGTGAACCCATTTGAAATAAGCTCTCTTGGAGATGCTATTTTAGTTAAGGTGTGGTCTAACTAAAGGAAAGTGGGTTTTAATCCACATTACTAGAGGCCATATAAAAAGACTGGGGAGGTCACAGAAGCTAGAAGAAAGGAGAGGACATTACTACATGATATCAGAAAGCAAAGATACCAGAAACCCCAAGGATTGCTGGCAACCAAGAGAAAGCAAGGCTTGCCAATATTGCCAATATTTTGAGTTTGAACATTTCCTAGCTTCCAAACTATGATCCAATACATTCTCATTATTTAAGCCAAACCAGTTTATGGTATTTGTGATAGTAGCTCAGGTAAACTAAGGCAGAGCTGCACCCCAATCACAAAGTGAAGCCAAACTTATTACCCCATGTGGGGATGGGGCCACAACTCTGACCTCATTAGTAAACATGCCTCAACATTTGACGACAACCATTGATGCAAATTCCTTTACTTCCAAGAATATTTTAGGCCATAGACTCAAAGGCAGTGACCCTGCCCATTCCCTGGGAGCCAGACCTCATTAAGAAGAGAACTTAGCTGTATCCAAAAGTTCCTCAGAATGACATATTAACTAGGCTTTTAATAAACTGTGGCCTTGGGGATGAGGGAGAACTGGGTTATTCCCAGTGAGTCTGCTCCGCTGATATAGAAGTCTATTGTCTTGCAAAGAGCCCCAGATGGAGTGACTGAGAAGGCACAAGGCACCTATTATGGAAGAAAAGAACTTGCAAATAATGAACTGTGGCTGGCCTGATTTCTTATTGGGGAACTGTTGTCTGGTGCTGAGACTAGAAACACAAGAGGAAATTTATTTCAGGTTGTTATCATCACCATCATCATCGTCACCATCAACATTATCATCTTCACCCTCAAGCAACATTTATTAAGTCTGCTGGGTTAGGCATCTTTTTATATGGTAGCCAAATAAGCCATGGGAGTGATTAATTATGGACTTTGGGTCCACATCTGGACTTAGGTCAGTCAATCAAATACCCATCAATCTGTATCTGTGATTGGTTCTTGATCATATTTGCACATTACAGTCATCTGGAATTTTAAACTTCTGGCCATGGGATCTTTTAAAAGTTCCACTGGTGACTCTGATGTGTAGCTAAAGCTGAAAAAAGCTCTAATAATAAATGTGCTAGGAAATATGGGGAGGTAAAAAAATCATATCCCTTGACCTCAAAGTGCTTACCACCTAATTAGGGAAAAAAGTCAGAGTTAAATAATAGTGCATGTGTTAAAGAATGAAATAAAACAATAACTCAAGAGATATTTCAAAGTAATGTATAACTAGATAAGTGGAAGGGGCAAAAAAGCTCAGAAAGCAGGAGATGAGAATAGGTTAGAGTATTGGTGTGCTTCGTGGTAGAATGGTGTACTAACGTCAGACTTAAAGATAGTCATTGGATAATTCCAAGCAGAGGCAGTATCAATAGTTCTAGTAAAGCAGATTAAACTTGTTATTGTAAGTTGGAGCTGGATTGAAAATGGCCTGGACTGCCAAACAAGATGTTTGGCTTTTATCCTGTAGGTATTGGATGAGCTATTGATTTCTGAGCAGGAGGGGAACAAGATGCAGAGACTTCATTGAGGGGATATAATGTAATGAAATGTAGTATGGACTGGGATGGAAAAGAAGGACCTGGAGAAAGAGAGGACATTTAGAAGGCTATTGTGTTACCCCAGGAATGAGAGCTTTGACTGATAGCAGCTGTATATATAAGAGAGGAAGATAAAAGAGATGTTCTGGAAGAAGAATCAATGGACCCTAGTGACCAATAGGATACTGGAGTTCCTGGCTTGGGCAACAGAATAGATTTTGGTATATTAGCCAAACAGGAAAGCAGCCAGCCTGGTATAGTAGAGGATCAAGGCTTTGGGAAGCTAGTCTGAAGTTAAACTGTGGCTAAGCCACTAATTAAATACACTTAGCTCTCTTTGAGATTCAGTTTCCTCATCTATATAGTGATACTTATCATGTCGCCTTGTATGTTAGTTGGGAGGACTAGAAATAATATATGCATGATGCCTACTATAGGGCATTATTATGAAACACAGGAGATGATGTTGGGAGGGATGGAGGTAATGAGTTGAATTTTAGACAGGTTGCAAGATATTCTGGCAGAGATGTCCAATAAGCTTTAGGAAACATGGAAATATGGACATTGTTAGGGCCAGAAATAAAGATGTGAGGGTCATCTACATGGAGATAACAGCAGGAACTTGTGGAGGTGGATGAATGCCCAGAAAAAGCATATAGAGTAAGAAGAAAGGAGGTACAAGAGTGAGTTTGGAAGAAACAAAAAAAAAAAAAAAAGAAAAAAGAAAAAAATCAAATTAAGAGTGAGTTTGGTGGAAGCAGATGTGGCTCAACCACTTTGGTGCCTGCCTACCACATGGGAGGTCCTGGGTTCAGGTTCGGTGCTTCCTAAAAGATGAGTAGATGCTGCTTCCAGATGCAACAGAACTAGATGCCACCCTGCCAAAATAAGCAGCCAGCAGACGCAATAGCCCACAGAGAGCAGATGTGGCTCAGTCTGTTGGGCACCCACCTCTCATGTGAGAGGTCTTGGGTTCGGTTCCCAGTGCCTCCTGGAGAAGGTGAGCAAACAAACAACAACTGAACCATCCAGGGGAAGGGGGGTGATAAATAAAGTAAATAAAAGAGTGGGCTTGAGTTTTGTATCTGTCAGGACTCTGGTTACAAGTGACAGAAGTCCAACTCAACTGACTTAAGTAAAAACAAAGTGGAGGAGGGAGGACTGCTTACTGTTTATGAACTTGAAAACTAAAAGGAGGATGATAAACTTATGCCTTCAGGCATGGTTGCATGGGTGAATCCAGATGCTCAAACAGATTTCACGAGGATCCTTTGTTCTGCTTTCTCCTGGGATGGCTTCATTCTCAGGCATGTTCTTCCTGTGTTGTGGTAAAGAAGGCTGATACAGGGCACCTCTTTCTCAATAGTTGAAGCCAAGAACCAGGGCTGATTGTCATCGATTGACTGGATAGTGTAACCGCCCCTGAGCTGCTCATGGCAACTCTGTCTAAGCCTGGGTCACATGACCACCTTTAGGAGTGGGCTCAAGTGCATACAGACAACATGGACTAAGAGTAGAGTAGGGATGGCTGCCTGAAGGAGAATTGGAGGTTCTGTAAATGCACTAGAATGGGAGTCCACAGGCCAAATCCTCCCACAACCTATTTTTGTAAATAAATTTTATTGGAACACAGCCACACCCATTTGTTTATATATTGGTTATGGCTGTTTATGAGCTACAACCACAGAGTCAGGTAGCTGAGACAGAGACCATATGGCCTGAAAAGCCTAAAATCTTTACTATTTGGCCCTGTACAGAAAAAGTTTGCCAACCCTTGCACTAGAATGTAAGCTCCACAAGAGCAGGTTTTGTGTGTGTGTGTGTGTGCATGTTATATTCACTGCGGTATCCCCAGTAATAGAAAAATGCTGGTACGTGGTCAGCACAGAAAAAATATTTGTGGAATCAATACAGGAAAGGGAAGTAGATGCTAGATTGGTATAAAGGGTGGATGCCTAATATAGGACCATAGAAATCATTGACAGTGAAAGGCGATTGGCCTGAGGAATCAATGGAGGGCATGAGGAAGAACAAAGGGGTGGAGCAGACTCAAGAAGAAGCCACATCTCAGGATCCCCATGAGGGGGACAGCTCAAAGAGAGGGAGATCAGTTGAAGAGAAGCCTGAGAAGAGGTTCCTGGATTTGACCAAGATGGCACTGGTGAGCTGAGCAAACCTGGTCAGGGTAGAAGCCAGGATCTGCTGAAGGTGGGTGAGAAAGTGGAAGCAGCTAATGTGTCGTGTCCTACATTTTGAAACTTAGGTGGAGCAATGCTCAGCAATCGAAGGTCAGAAGGGAGATGGTCCCTTTTTAATTCAAGTTGATAGAAGAGGAAGAGCAGGCTATGGAGGGAGTAGGCTCAGTCTCCTTAAATGCCTAGGTCTCTTGGGACCATCTCCTTCTCTCCTTGGCTTGGAAGTTAACTCCTGAGTGTCCAGGTGCCTGACTCTTCCTTCTGACATCCATTCTTCAAACGCTGAGAGGTACTTTATACAAAATCCAATATCGCACACTGCTAACAGGATCTGCTGGCCCCTTATCTATTAACCCATATTTCTCTCCGAAACCCAGAGCTTTTCCCAGTGGATTTAACATCTTCTCAGTCTTTGTAATAAGTCCTGGGGGAATTACACTGTATGTGCTTTGGTGATTTAAAGCAAGAAGTAAAATGTTGTCTTCTTTTTTAGGTTTAAATTCCCCTTCTGCTAACTTCATTGAAGTATAGTAATTGATGTTAAAATCACCCAACTCAGTTTTAGTTATATTTGAATCAACCAAAACATTTGTAGGCAATTAAAGTCAAGATCAAGAGTTACAGTTCACTCCCTCCAAATGTCAACTCTGTCCTGGAGGAATTCTTTACCTGCTGGTTTTTGCTGTGTGAGTCTACAGGTGAGAACCAAGTGAGCACTTAGTAAGCCTTCCCAAATCTGGTTTCACCTCCCTTCCCATCACTTCCTTTCCCAACCCTTCCAAAGTAGGCCAATGAGATCTTTGCTTCTGTCTTTTGATTCCAGGAAAGGGGAATTGCCGAGTGTATTAGTCAGCCAAAGGGGTGCTAATGTGAAATACCAAAAATGGGTTGGTCTTCGTAAAGGGTGTTTATTCGGGGTAGAAGTCCACAGATACCAGGCCATAAAGCGTTAAGTTTCTTCTCTCACCACAGTCCATTGCCACATGATAGAGCAAGACAGCTGCCGGCGTTTGCCAGGGTTCAGGCTTCTGGGGTTCCTCTCTTCCTGGGGCTGTGTTTCTCTCCGGACTTAGCTCCTGTTTTCTCCACAAGGTCAGCCGTAGACGATCAGCTCGCTTCTCTTCTCCTGGGGCCTTCTTTCCAACATCAAAACTGCTTCTCAAAAATGGCTTCAACTCTGTTCTTGCCTTGCCTTTTATATTCAATTCCCCACCCACCAAGGGGTGGGGCTCAACGCCCTACTGACGTGGCCCAGTCAACGCACTAATCATAACTTAATCATGCCCAGATTAACAGATCACTTTACAAGCATGATCCAATTATATTTTTGGAATTCATAATTACATCAAACTGCCCAACTGCCACACTGAGGGATTTGACTATTTAAATTCCCTTTAAGGGAAAATAGTTTTTGCATAAATCATTACCAGGAGTTAGTTATTCAAGGACCCCTTGGGAGGTTGGTCCAAATAAGCTTTTGCATGTAGGTTTTTCTTTAAGAAAAGATGTTTAAGCCATCATTCAAGTGGGAAGTTTTTGGGTTTTAAGTCATTCCTGGGAAAAGAGGATACATTTTACTGCTAAATAAAGGACTCTCTCTCAAGGATGCTGTTTTGTTTTTCTCACCTGGACTGGTGGCAGCTGCTTGTGAGGGTTTGAGGGTAAAAGCAGAGCATCTGTGCTCCTGGATGAGGCCTGGTCTGCCCACCCCTCGCTTTTTGACAGCTGATTATTTTGGTTCCAAATCAAATTGGAGCAGGGACCCGATTTCATTAGCACTGGTCTTTGCTGAGAGTCACTCTTCTCTCCTCACCTCTCTCCTACTAGCGCCCCCGCCCACATCAAAGGCTCCTTGGCCCAGGAAGCCTCAGCACATCCCACACAGTGTCAGTGTGAGCCTACGTCTGTGTGCATTTGTATGTGTTGAAAAACCAACAGGCTAACCTAAGCCTCTAAGAAATCAACGTTTAGATCAAGGAAAATGAGCGGGAAGCAGGGCAGTGGTAGGAGAGTGGGTGGGAGTTGGTGCCTCCGAAGGCATATTTGGAACAGTCTAAACTCAAAAGCCCTTCCGTTGGGGTCTCTTGCCGCCCTGGTCGTTCCAGTTTGCTGCCACTAGGGGCTGCTGTGGTTTAGAGCAGAGAGTTGTTTACATCGCGGGAAAAAGAGAAAGACAAAGCAATGATCATTTCAGTTCATGAATAATTTGGGGATTTTAGAGGATTGGGCCAGTGTGCTTACCACCCCCCACCTCCATTTTGCAAGTATGTGACTCCTTTCTCACACGGCGGCCCCGCCAGGATGGCCCCATCTGAAGGTCCCTTCTCTTTGCTCTGGAGGCCCTGTTGTTGGCAGGTGTAGGCTGCTATTGCTGACACGGGCAGGGCTAAACTGCTTCATCTCCAACACAGTACTCAGGGAGAAAAAGCCCTGCGCTCCAGAGAACTCCTCTATGGATACACGTAGGAGTTGGAGTCTCAATTCTAAGACTTGGGAAATAAACGCGAAAGAGAGCCAACTGGACCGGGAAGGCAAGGTGTGATCAGAGCATTTCCCCAGATTCCGTGATTCTCCACAGTGCTGCAATTCAATCCAACTTAGCATTTATTGAGCACCTGTTACATGCAAGATACCTCACTCTAGTTCACTAACATTTACATAAGCTCCCTATGGGAGCGCTGGGTTAGAAATTTGGAGGGAAGTGTAGGGATAGAGGATTTTGAAAACAGGGTTTATAGAAGCTAGGAAACTTAAAAAAAAAAAAAAAAGCCAGAAAATTGCCCTATTTAATTTACCAGGAAGTAGAGACTGGGTGGGGGAAACATTGAATTAAAGGGTAGGGTGCAATTCTTTCTTTGTTTCCTGTGGTTTGAAAAAACACAAACGCTGGAAAAATGAATCCCCGCTGAAGAATTTTTCTCTCATGTTGCTAAAAGTTCATGGCAGCATTGTTATTGTTATTATTATTTTATCATTGTTATCTTGGGCATTTTCTGTCACTGTGAGCAATTATCCACAAAGCGTGTGCCTTGCTGTCTATCAATTTAGCCCTTTGCAATCTGAAACAAAACCAATTCCTACCCTATTGGAAATAGCCCTGAAAGCAGCAGCATTGATAACCAGGTCTTTACGCCTCAGCCTTTGGGTCTGAGCTCTGGTATTCTTTGGGTTTTACACTTTAGACTTCAGGAGAGGTTCAGTAATTTTTGTGAGGGCAGAACCCAGGAAGGACTTCTGCATTTGCTATCTGCAGCTCTCCCTGGAGAGAAGACTAATGTTGGAGAAAAAACAAAAAACAACAACCTGAAATTCTCATCACTCGATTCTTTCATGCATCCCTGATCTGGGTAAGCTCTGATGTCTGTCCTGGCATCACAGAGACAGTGAAGGATCTGAGGACTCAGAGTCAAAGCTGGACCTGTGTGTAGAAGGACAGGGGACCAGCCTGGGAAATGCTTATTCATTCCAGCCTTTATGTACCAGTAAGTGTTACCCTCCATTACTCTCTAACTATGGTATAAAGAAGATCAAATATATGACTTTGCAAGCTAAAAAAAAACAACAACAACATTAGGGAAAATGTGTGGAATGAGGAGCCTGGTCATTCTTTGACACACATTGGTTGCTCAACAAGGACAACGCCCTCTTTCTTCCTTGTCCCTACCCTCTAACCAGAACTCCTTCAGGGATCTCTAAGGAGGAAGGACTGGCGTCCTAACCTCAGGACTGCTGCATCTATGGCTCACGGCAGGCAGCTCATGGGAACGGCCGCCTCCTTGGGCTCTTTGGGGCCTGATGCTCTGGAGCAGCATCAGGGTGAGTCAACATGTGGATGAAAAGCTGATAACAAGATGGAAACATAATAAGAGGCCATGGAATCCCTAGAGACTTCATTTTGCTGAAAGTATCAGCAAGGGGCTTTAAGTATCTCAGAAATTCTGCATGAGTTATGTATTTCTGCATGGCGAACTCTTGACAGGTTGTAAATGCATCAAACTGAGCAGATTTGTTGTGAAATGCATATGCATATGCTGGGTATTTTAGTAGAGTCGTAGCCACCAGGAATACTTTTCTTCTCGTGTGAAAACACAAAGACCAATTCCTCTCCTTCCTTTGATCACAGTTCCCAGCCCACAGATCTCTGGATTTACGTAAATATGAAGATGAATCTGTGTCTGGAAATCACACCCTATCCCATTTCTCTATTTTTTCTTCTTAATGGAAAAGTCAGCATTCAGGGGCTTCTATAGGAAGTGACCTATATGGTTACTGACAGCTTTCTGAGGAGTTTCTTCTACATCCTACTGGCCCAGTGGTATCAGCACCACCCGGAAGCTTATTGGCAGGGGAGAATCTCAACTCCAGCCCAGACCGATTGATTCAGAATCTACGTTTTAACAAGGCCTCCCGGTGATTTGTGTGCACAGTGAATTTTGAGAGGCACTGTTCTCCTTCAGCCCTGACAGATGCCACCCACTTCCTCCAAACACAGCCAGCTCCTGGAAACCTTCCTTGCTTTCGTCGGGCTTTCTGAAGCTGCGTGTGACATGTCGGCCCCCTTTCTCAAGTAAAGCCATGAATTCACTCACCCAGCAAATATTTATGGTGTGACCACTTTGTGCTACGTGTTTTTGGGGGAGGAAAGACATGTGGGGATAAGGGCCCTGCATCCCTTTGCCTTTCCTTCTCTAGACTCCCAGTCCATTCAGCTAGTTCTTACAATGACATGGCTCTTGGGTCCCTTCATTGTTCTTCTTCAGCTTATTCAAAATTTCAAAGTAATTCTTTCAACATTGATTCATTCAAAAGATATTTATTGAGTGATTCCTAAAATCTGGCACTTAAACAAGGTCTTATACTTCTAAGATAGCCTGAAAAATTAATAATTTAGGGGGACACTTCTGCAGTCTGGACATAATTGTCTGAGCATCTTTAGCTGGAGTCCCATCTCTACCACTAACTAGCTGGGTGACATGATGGGTAGGCAAAGGGCAAATTATTTTACTTCTCTGGACATCATCAATGTAAAATGAAGTCACTGCATTAAGGGTCCCTTCCTGTTCCACATTTTATTCCAGAGGCTATGAAAGGAAGGAAAAGGAAACATTCTGCTACATCCCACCACGTGGCCCCTTCTTTCTTTTCCAACCATATTTATTGAGACCTTCCAGTGTGGGGTCACCTCCCTGGGACCTGAGGAAGCAGCATGAATAGAGCAAACACAGCTCTGCTCTCCTGAGACTGCCATTAGAGGAAGGAAAGGAAAAACAGACAGTCCCATAATCAAAACAGTGTATGAGCTCATTGGCCCATGTACCAAGTATTGCTGGAATGGCAAAGAGAGGATGAGGCAGGAATGGAGGGTTTTTCTTTTTCTCTTGCTGTGGCCCTATCAGTTGTGCCTTTCTCATCTGTTTTGCAAGCAAACCTCTCAGAGATACGAATGAAGGAATGAACAAAGTAAAAGAGATTTTTATGTTTTGCCAAACTGACTCCTTCCATTAATGCCAACTCCCACTGTGAGTGATTGTGTTACTTTTCTTGTGCAGCAAGAGGAGAAAGGAGAAATATAGAAAATCTGCAGCATCAGGGAGAGCAGTCATCTCTCTCCCTGCGGTGAGAGCTTCACTCTCGGTAGTGGAGAGGGCCTATGTGGATGTGGGCTTCGAGGGTGATTTACAGAGGCTCACTGGCCACACCACTCCACTGAGCACCCTGCAAACAACATATGTTAAAATAGAAAATCCAGGCTTATGGGCAGCCCAGGGTGTGGATGCCCTTTTCCTGTGCAGAGTCAAGGGGTGAGTGCTTTAGAGACGGACTCGCACATATCTCCCAGGCAAGCACTTTGAAGCCTGTCTTTGCCACAAACAACAATGAGAATTGTTGACATGGCTCCTGCCACTCTGCTGGAGAACTGAACATTTTGCAGGAGAGAATGACATCTCGAACAAGCTTTGTGATGGAGAGGCATCTCTGCAATGATCTTGTACAAAGCCTGTGCTCTTTCCCTCAGGCAGCCCTAGCTTAATGTAGCCTCTAGTGCCTTGGCCATGAATCTACCATCCTGGAAGCTCAGGAGCTTCATTCTGTGACTCAGTGATGGCTGCTGAGCAACTACAAAACACAGAATCTGCTCACCTGCAGCTCTATGGCCCAAGGAGCATCTATTTTGGTCTGCACTATTTCCAATTCCTTGGCTGTCCACCCAGGGTCTCAGGCACCAAGTATGTAGCTGGACTTTTGGGAAGATTACAAGCCTTGCCAAATCCTTTTGTGTAAGTCAGTTAGGGTTCTGAGCTGCATGCAACAGAAAGCAACTTGGGCCTCTCGATGCAAATGAAGATTTATGGGAAAGATATATCAGGTGGCTCACAGAATCAGTAAAAACCTGGGGTCCCAGGCTTAGAAGCAGGCAGGAGCTGGCTGTCAAGTATGGAAGTCATGGCCCCTATTACTTCTATCATTGCCACAGTGGATGACATCCAACTATTTGCTCTTGAACTTTTGATACTTTCTCAAGATTCAAAGTCTGAGGGAGAGTGCCTGATTGGCTAAGTATAGGTCATGTGCTTGCCCCAGCTATCCTGGGTTGGGTTTGGCAACTTTGGTTTCTATAGTGAAAGATGATGATCTGGAATTTTTTTCACCAAGACTGCATGGGGGTGGGGGGCTGGCAGGAGCAGGAGGTAATCCCTCAATAGGAAAGTGGTATGTTATTAGGGAAAGGTCTGAATACTGAGCAGCTGAAGATAATGGATGACCACTATATCCAGCTTGCAAAAGGCAACCAAATGAAAAATAAAATGGAAGGCATCTAAAGCTCTCCTAATTTCATCCTCTTTGCCCTCTCCCTTTGTTCTCTCTTTGCCTTTTGAATGTACCAGAGGCAGCATCAGGAAAAATCCACCTGGATGGGCATGGAGGGATCTGGTCCTAGCCTGGCTTCCTACTCTGTAAAATGGGGTGAGCCCTGTCAATCATGCAGAGCTGCTGGACAACTGAAATGAGGAAATGGACGTGCAGTTCTGGACGAGCAGAGCATCTCCTATCATGGGTAGTATTGAGCTTCCTCTGCATGAGCTAGTTGTGCCTGAGTGCCAGCTTTTCATTCCTTCCTCTCCTTACTGCCCCTTTTCATTTGCTTTTGCTCTGATTAATTTATTTGGTTAGTTTTAACCTGCCTTGTTCCCCAAAGTGTTTGGATTTCAGGTGGCAGAATTTCCAAGGCAGACTGTTTTTTGCTCATCTCCCACCTCTTTGATTTCCTGTTTTTTTTTTTTTTTGTCCCCCTCCTTTAGATCCATGAGTGGCTGAGCAAAGAGCTGGGACAAGTGTGGGATTCACCCTTTGATGGGCAGCCTTTCCTCGGGCCCTTTCAAAGGACCATTCAGGCTCTTGCAGATTCATCCCCTCTTCCAACAACACCAGCCATTTACTCCCTTCTTGTTTTCCTCCTTCTGGTTCTTCTTTTCTTCTTCCCTTCTTTCTCCACCCCTCCTCCTCTTCCCCCTCCTCCTTCCCCTTCCTCCTCCTTCTCTTCCTCCTCCACTGCTGCTGTTGCTTCTTCTTCTCCTCCTTTTCCTCTTTCCTCCTGCTCCTCCCCGTTTTTTCCTCCCCCTCCCTTCTCCCCCTTTCTTTCTCTTCCTCTTCTGCCACCACCACTGCTGCTGCTGTTTCTTCCTCTTTTTCTCCTTCTCCTTTTCTTCTTATCCTTCTTCTCCTTCTCCTCCTACTCCCTGTCCTCCCTATCCTTCCCCTGCCTTTTGTTACTGCTTTTGGACTACTGTGACCCAAGATGCTAAATAAGAAGCTGTCAGCATAGTTGTCCTGTGCTCTCACAATCTGGATGTAACACACCTTCCTAATCTATTTTTCTCCAAGATGTCATTCAGTTGTAACAGTAATGGACAGAAAAGAAAAGGAAAGAGCCATGGAAAACAATACCCTTCGGTACGTCTTTAAAAGACCACCCAAGGATATGACACAGCCAGTTAAGAAAGAAGCCAAAATAAAGAACTAGGAGTAGAGAAGTCATACCAAAAGGCTCTAAATTCTGGAGCCACTTAAGTATAGAACTGTGACTAAATAACTTGTGAATTATAATTACAGAATAGCCTGTGAATTTCATAAATCTTGAAAATTAAAAATAAACCCAGGGAAGCGGCTGTGGCTCAATCAGTAGGGCTCCCGTTTACCATATGGGAGGCCCTGGGTTCGGTTCCCGGGGCCTCCTGGTGAAGGCAAGCCCGCCGGCACGGCGTGGTTAGCTGACCCAGCGAGCACAAGCAGCAAGGGGGGCATAAATGAATAAATAAATAAAATCTTTAAAAAAATAAAAAAAAAAAAAATAAAATAAAATAAACCCAACTAACAAAAACTAGAAGAGAGTAGTGCCAATTTCCCTGTCTTTCATAGAATGAAGTAAATATTGTTTAAAATTGATATAGATTGCTAAAAAACATTTTGACTTGAACCTTTTCTATTTTAATTATTATTTTAACCTGAGGAATCTTTTGGGAATTAATATTTCTGGTGGTAATGAAAGCTTTACTTGGAATTCATAAATTCTTTTAGTTTAATGTTGATTTTTCCTATTAAATTTTAATAAAATTAAATTTAATACATTTAAAATAAATGGCATGCATGGAATACTTTATAGAAATGTATTTTAGTAGATTTATCTGGCCTTCTATGTATACATATGCAAAAGAGGTGTTTGGAATGATATTTATGCAATCTTTAAAATGTTTGCATTATTTTAATATCTGTTTCTGGGGGTTGAATTTGGGGTGACTTTTTTCTTTCTTCTTTTCAGATTTTTGCATTGCTTGAATTCTTCACAATAAACAATTCTATTAAAAAACCCAAATCAATCATTACTCTAAAAATGAAAAGGCATCCTGAAGAAATGGGCTCTAGGTTAATTGGAAAGCATGCTATAAGGATGAATAATTTAATGTGGATTCTTAGTCTAACACGCATGATTATTCATGTTTACATAGACTGTGTATATCTATAAATCCTGCTGACATAACCTAATACACATTTTTAAACTTAAAGATTTCAAGTTTGGAAATTTCTCTCTATGCTACTATATGGCTGTGCCATTATGACATCATTACCTTTTTTTTCTTTAAATCACATTTTTTTCCTAATCATACAAGAACCATAGAAAATTAGAGCTAAAAGAGACTTTACCGATCTAATTAAACCACATTGTATAGATGAGGCACAGAAAAGTCTTGCCTCAATCTAGCAGCAGTTAGTAAAGTGAGCAAAACCCAAGCCTGCTGTTTCCCAGCCCACTAGGTATTTTAGAAATATGTGCAGTAGTATTTCTTGCCTCCAGCCTGTTTCTCAGTTGGTCCTCTGGCAGCCCACCTCAGGGTATTTTAACACACTGCACTTATATTGAGGAGAGATATAAAATACTTTTTTTTTTTTTTAAAAGTACAGGTTTTAAGGCTCACCTCAGAGCTACTAAATCAGGGACATCGTGTCTTCATAATCTGCATTGGAGTTCAGAGCTGGTGATACGGTTTGGAACAGAGGGTGAAGAATGCACTCTCTCTTTAAAAGCAAATGAATTTATTATGATCAGGGTTACCAGAGCGAAGCAAAAAGAGAATCTGCAATGAATTAATGATTGGCAGCCAGCATACCACTGTGACTTAAGGCCTTGCTTTTCTGCCTTGACCACCTCCAGTTTGGGCTTGATATACTGACAGTCCCAAACTTTAAGACTCTCTCATTCAAATTATTTTTCCCTGGGTGGCAATTTTTCTGCTCTCAATTCAGAGAGAGTAAGCTAAGAGTAAGTGGATTGTTGGGAGAAGGCTCTGCCTGTGGAAATCAGGGTGGTGATATGCTGCTTTCCCGAATCTCCAGCCCCTACTAAGGGAAAGCACCAGGGAAAATTGATCATGCAGTACCCTCCGTAAAAGCAGTGGTTTTAAATTTTAAACGACCCAGGCAAATTACATTTTTCTGAATTTATCCCATCATCCTGACCCAAGCCCAGACACTGTTGCCACCAAAGTACTGGTGTTTAACAAGCAGCTTTCAAATTTATACCAAAAAGCAGGAACAAATGACCCAAGTCCTCTGTCCATTTCCACTGAATTCATGGAAAGTCTTTGAAATTACTTACTATAAAAAATCAAGGGATATATGCATATATATTTACCCATGGAGAAATATATGACATTATTTTGCATATATATAATATAAATGATCATACTGTATAATATGTATATAAATGCATATCAAAAGGTCTGACAGATGACATAGTAGTGGGAGTCTCTAGGGAAGATGGAGGGGTGCAAGGTGGGGTACAGGGAGCAAAGGGACCTTAGCAAAGGGACATTTGTAATGTTCTCTCCTTTCCTCTCTCTGTTTCTTTTTTTCCTTCTTTTTTGAAAAAATATATCCATGCAACTAAAAATTAATTTTAAAGATTGGGGAAAAATATTGTTCAGAAAATCTGACTGAGTCCAATTGCTTAGTCAAACTGCTCCATTTGCTTGATTTAAAAACCGATTTCTGAATAATAGTTCTATTTTGTGATGTTCCTGGTTCCATGGGGTCACTGAGCTCAATGAATATTACAAAAAAAATTATTTTTAATCGGCGCTTTTACCTGAGTAACTATTATTATGGCTGATGTTATTTGCAGCTGGGAAGAGCAGAGTTTGTGAGTTGCAGACAGTAGTTACTCAATAAAATGCTTATTGAATGGATACATGTGTGGATGGGTAGATTTTCTAGTGTGTGATATAGTCACTTGTTAGATTAAAGATGACCTTGAGCACAAAATAAGAAATGAAAGTTAAAACAGGTTCTCACTTAGTCTTTGCCAATAGCTGGATTTAATAAAGGTGGTATTAATTGCCTTAAAAAAATCAGCAAAATGAGGGATTGGACAAGATGATCTTAGTCTATGATACGAAACTGAAGCTGAGAGTTTGGTGGTGCAACTAGGGAATAACATGCTGTTTCCTTCCCTTTCAGTGAAATGAGGGGAAAGCATACAAATAAACACCCAAGTAATTTAGGAATGTAGCCAGGGTGATTAGAAGTCACAGGATGACAATAGTGCCCAGAGGTGCAGCCAAGCTGCCAGGAAAGCTGAATCAGAAGCATAAATATGGGCTATTATTCCAAAAGAGATAGCGCAAGGGGCAGACGCTCACCAACAGCCAAGTTTGCTCTCCAACCTCAGTACAATAATGGAGCCCATAATCCCATAAAAGGAAGCCAGAGACCCATCTACTCATGCCACTCACTGAAATGGGAATAAAAAGAGCCATTTTTGTTTGACCAGTGTACAGTCTTTTCCCAAATGATCACCTCCTACTCCCTCGGGTTCCGCTTCCCAACTCAAGGTCACTGTCTTCTCCCCACAGTGGCTGTTTATATTTTTGTAGCTTCAGATATGGAGAAAAACAAAGACCAAATGTGAAACATAAAACCTTTACCCTGTGTTCACATTAGCAGCCCACCCAGTCCCAGTATCTCAGGGAACACAAAATCTTTTCTCTGTGCTCTAGAAGGCTTTCAGCATGCCAGGAAACACCTCCTGATTTATACAGGAAAGAATCTCCCAGACCACAGCTTGAAAGCTCATTGCTGCTGTGTGATGTCCTGGGACCTATGGCTTTTCAGTTGTTGCTGGGCATCATCACAAAAAGCAGCCTTGGAAATTAGTGGGAATGTGAGGGAAATGGGTTTGCCTATTTCATAAAATTTTCTAAAGAGTGCAGTCTGAGACTCCGGGTAGAAAGAAGAAAAGGAAGAGAAACTAAGTCTCCCTCCCTTCTCCCGCTCCCACTCCACATAAAGGCTGGCAGTGATTGACTTTGGAAGTGCCATATACACATCTCTGCTTAAAACACATGCTGTCAGACTTGTTTTTCTACGCCTTGAAAAATTCTGTCAAACGCCATAAGCCATTCTGTCAAGAAAATCCTGTTTTTAACTGCCGGATCTTTTGCCTTGGCTCTTCCTTCCTCAAAGCATTAACCTCCTTTATGGGCTGTTGGCCAAATATGATGGAGGAAATGGATGCTGCAGTTGGCCATTCAATGATTGAATGCACTATTTGGTGATACACTAAGCTATAGACTCAAACTCATTTGCCTGCAGGGGACAGGCAAGTAACCTAAGTGAGTAAAACAGTCCTGATGGGGACTTTTGGCAAAAGGACTGTTCTCGTCCCACCTAATGGAGGAACTGGTCCTTGGCTCCAGCTGACTCCAGACTTCTCAGATCTGTGCCATCCAATCCAGGAACAAAAATTATCTTGCCCTTTATAATAGTTCTCTGGGTTTTATATTCCTTTGGAGCTGCTATCCAGCTTGCAGAAATTACCCCAGTGGTAAAGCTGTGCTATCCCCATCTTTTAGGGAATTTTTTCCTTCTTATTCCATGACTCTAAAATGGGATTCATTAGAGGCCATATTATCTCCCTCTCTATAATAACGTATCTAAGGACAGGCACCTAAACCAGGCTGAAGCAATCCTAGTGCCTCATCCTCTTGGCTACAATGATTGGTCCAGGGGCAGGACATGTAGCCCAGCTTGATCAATCCGTATCCTTCTCTGTTTTTCTTTTTAATTGGAGCTTGGGAAAAAAGCCTTCTTTTTCTCCATTCTGAAACTGAGCGGATGTCATCCAAGGCATAAGTGGTAGCCCAGATTCCAGCCTTGTTGAATAAGCCAACCCGAGGGAACTTTGGAAACCCCCAGAGATCAGAGATTGTGAGAGAATCCAAGTTCCCATCTTTGCTGTCCCAGAGACCAGTCTTCTTCCTGCTCTTTTCAAGGATGGGTTTTGTGAGGAAACAAACTCCACCTTTATGCCTAGGTACTTTGAGTTGAGTTTCTGTCACTTGTACCTCAAAGAATCCTGACGACTATGTGGACTCTTGAGTTGGATTTCTCAGATACAATCTGCTTCTGAAACTTGCTAGCTGTGTGATCTTGGGAAAGTTCCTGAACCTCTTTGCCTTAGTTTCCTTATCTTTAAAGTGAGAACATTAACAAAACCTATATCCTAAGTTTGTTGTGAAGATTAAAAGAGTTGATTTATGTAAAGTCCTCAGAAAATAAGTGTTTGTTGTCATTAAAGTGTGATTAAGTGGGAGAATATGATTAAATATCTCAGAGGAAGGAACCCAATCTCCCTGTGACTCAAGAGCCACTTCTGGTTGAGAAAAAATTTGAAATCTAAAAAATTAGTCATCTTCTATCAGGGTTTCACCTTCAGAGAAGGATAACTGTACATAAGGAAGATGTTTTTCTTTTCCTTTCTCAAAGAGAAGGAAAAAGGAACTTTATAAAATCAAATGCATATCACATCAAGAAATTAGAAGAAAAACTAGACCAGAACTCTAGAACAAGGTGGAATTCATTTATACTCTGAGAAAGATGGAAAGTTGCAGAGAGAGTAGAGTCATTATAAGACATTTAAACACCCACTACAAAGAGAAGTTACTAATGGGTGCTTGTAGGCATAATTTAATTCTTGCGTTTATGAGAAAATCCAGGAAATGACAGGTCTGTAATTTTTACTTCAGTAGAGGAGGTAATGGAAATGCTGTTCAAGGTCTGAGCAGAAAAGTGCTGTGAAAGTTATTATTTAATTAAGAACTGTAAGCACAGACTCAAACAAGAAAGGAACTCTCATTTTGCATGCAGTAGGTTCATTGGCATCCTGAAGAACTGAGGAGGCAGCATAGACATTAGCTACCAAGTTCTCCAAGAAAGCCTATTTTAAATCCAGCTCAGGGTGAGAATCTAAGGCACTAGACCAAGGAAACCTTTCCTGCAAAATTATCTTTACTATTTAGAGTCCTTGGGGCCAGTTTCAGTAGAAACAGCATCATCTTCAAGAATAGAAAGGAAAAGAACAATGTTCAGCAGTGATTTTCCATGTTTTAGAACTGGAAAAGGAAGAGATTAAAGGAATGTAGAAGCAATCGCACTTTTGATAGGAGAATCAGCTTTGTGAAAGTCTAATGATAGGACACCAGGCTGAGGCTCTGGAGTGAGGGTGACATTTCCCCTTTTGGAGATCCTTGGACAGGGACATGATAAGCATCTAGAAGACAATGCCAAGAGTGTGAGTGAGACTGGTCAGTTTTGGGTTGACTTTATTTTCCCAACCCCACTGCCTTCAAAACACAACATACCACTGTAAGTTACACTGATATGAGCAGATGGAAGGTTTCAGTACTAAATCTCTTTTAGAGACAAGTGAGGATTTCATGCAAAGTTCATGATATCTGGGAAATCCTTTCCATTAAAATGGTGGGGGAAAGCAGGTTAGAAGACTGAGGAGACTCATGGCTAAGTTGACATTGCTATTGACCCATAGATGGAAAGCGGCCTTAAGAAAATGGTTATTCCCAGGTCAGACATTTCCTGTGGGAGGATCAGAGAAAAGCAGGCTCACCAGCCTCCAAATTAATTTTATTCACTCTTATTTGGAAAGGTTGAAAAAAAAAAAGTAAATCAGACTGACTTAGCGAATCCATGGAAAATGCACTCATTGGGTCAGTCTTAATTGGCCCCTAGAAAACATGGTCTAGTCACAAATCCCAGGGCTTGATGCCCAGATGTATTTTTCTATTGCTCCAAAGGATGCCAGTCTTAATTCAGAGAATGTTTATGTGTTCTTAGTGGCCTTAGTATCTGAATGTTCACAGTATCACATAATTGTCAATTTAATCTCGTTTGTACCCATTAGGAGGTGGCCAGGGGCAGAGAAGCAGAACTGTTTAGACCAGATGACATGGATTCTAGTCCCAGCTCTGACTCTGATTCTGGTGAGGTTAGGCAAGTTGCTTTTCCCCTCTAACCCAGTTTCCTCTACTGTAAAGTCAAGTGAAAAGTGGTTGTCTTCTAATGTCCCTGTCAGCATTAAAATCTTATAAAATAATTCCTATGTATGATAGAAAGAGAAGATATTGTGTGGGTTATATGGAAATGTGCTTTGGGGGAGGCAAATTTAATAATGAATGGAACATTGCCTGAAAGAACCAGACAGAGTGAGACCAGTTCTGGAATTGCCAGAGACCAGGACATGAGAATAGAACATGGTGACAGAGAACAGAAGTCAGGAACCTTGAAAAGCAATATGCGCAGAAGGAATTACGAGAAGGGGAGCAGAAGTTAATGCAGATATCAAGTGGGTGGTCTTCCAAGATTTGTTCTTTAAAACCAAGTCTTAGATTCACCTCCTTAAAGCTTTCCTGGAGCAGTCCCCAAACAGTATTTGGAAAAGTCAAGCTTCTGCCAGAAATGATCAGTGGCTCCTCATGGCCTGGAGAATAAAGTCTGAAATCCACATGCTGTTTCTAACTTGTCTCTGGCAAGGGCTGAATATTTTATCCTTTTAGGCTATTCTTGAATGTGTTTCCACTGGTTCCTCTTTCTGGAAAGCATTTCAGCTCTCCTCTTGTTGACGGAAATACCCTCATCTTTCTAGTTCCATGACACTAAATCCTGTCCCCAGCACTATTTTATCCATTGGACCCTACAGGTTTTTTCGGGAGCTTGTGACAATGTTTGAGCCCTGGGGTGGAAGAGTTAAAGGGTAATTGGCTCCAAAATATGAAAACTGCAAAATCACAAAAATAATACTTTAAAAAACAAAATCATTAAAAAAGATTTTTGACAGTGAGATATTATATTTAATACGGGAATTGGGTGCATTTTAAGTACTTGCTCTGTCTTTGGGTGGGATCTTCAAAGAAAAGAATGCCTGGGACTACTCTCAGGGGCTGTCTCCCTCCTTTCTTCTCTAGTACTTTGGTAATACATCTGTGAAATTATTACTCTCATTCTTCTCTGTGTCAGAGTGGCCTGTATTCACTTTGCCTCCTCTCCTAGGCTTAAAATTTCCTGAGGACAGGAATTCTGTCTTATACCAAGGGCCCCAACTAGCAGCTCATAGCCAATAGGATGGCATTTCACCAAATGCCCAGGTTTCTGGCCACTTTGAAAAACTCAGATGATCTGGCAACACCAGTCTTACCTTGGCACCAGGCGACAGGGGAGTGGAACTGAGTGGGCAGGGCATGTGATTTCCTGTTTGCCAAGGTCCCCCTGTACCCACATCAGCCACTTGTCAGCAGCCTGGCCATGACAGCCATTGAGTCTAGGATCCTCTTGTATTACACCTTTTTGTGTACCTTTTTTTGTACCTTGCACAATGCCTTGCGTAGAGTAGGGGTTTAACATATTTGTTGAGTAAACAAGTGATTACAGGGTTTGGGGCCTGATGTCCCCAGAATTCACCGTCAGTATTAGACTTTGAATAACACAAAGCAAACTTTAGCCATTTACTAATAACATGACATTATTTTCCCTTTTCCAGCTGGCTGAGGGAGGGAACCTAATAACAAGCTATGTGGAGTATAATTGTAGCCTTTTACTGAAAATGATCACAGCAGTAGCAAATTATATCTATATGATGGATCTCCAGCACTACTGATTTTTTAAAAATCTGCAGGCAAATTATTGTCTTAACTTCAAAATGATGTACCAAAGGCTTGTTAATATGAGAGTGTCAGATGCAATGGAAATTCATAATGAAACATAAGCTGAAAGCAAGATGAATGTGTATCATCTACTGCTTCCATTTTTCTTTTATCAAACAAAATTAGTCTTCTTCCATAAATTGATAAAAACACCCTTTACAAGATAAGAAATTCAGATGAAAGGAATGCCAGAGAAGCCATAGCATTACCTATCAGAGATTTAAAAGCTGTCATCTCAGAAACCTGACATTTCGAATTTGCTTTTGTGATTCAAGCTACAGAGGTCAGATTTGAGAAACATGTTCATAAACATGCCACTCCACAGCTTCAGCTGTATCAGCAACTTAACATGATATTTTCAGTGACAGTTTGATCTGCACCACACACACTGTAGTACTGAAAAGACTAATCTGGGTTAACTTGGGTGAGAATCTTAACTTTCCAACCAGACTCTAAGCTCCTCAAAGGTAAGGACTATCTTTCACCACTCTATTCCCACCTGCCTGCCACAGTGCATTGGGCATAGTTATGCCTGATATTTATGATCAGTTGGCTAATACACCATTTGCCCTTAAACACAAGAGACTTTCATGCAACCCCCTTAGAAAAGGAGCAAGTAAAGCTCTAAAATCTGGGAAGGACATAGTTAAGTAAGTAGATTTATGAAGACAGACTTCATAATAATAATTCATGCAGGAAAAAACTATAGCTAGGGAACAATACTCAGTCCCACTGCTAAGTATAAGTTCCTATAGTCATGCAGTGGGAATGTTACCAACTTGGGAATGGAAAATTGGTTTTATATATGAGCCAACTACATCAACTCAGATGTAGCCATTCAGCTTCAGAGATAGGATTTCACCTATGGAATATTCCAATCTAGGAAATAATGAACTCAAAGTTAATGGAAATCTGCTGTCATTATGTCATGAATCAAGAATATATCAATCCTTTTAGCATGATCTGTGCTTCTATACCTTGACAAAACAGTCATTGAAACCAATAGTCATTGAGGTCCAGAGAGGTGAAGAAACATGATAGGTTAGATTATTCTTAAAAAATATTTCTCCCACCCATCCCCATGAGTGGAGTGAACTTTCCCACCCCTTGATTTTGGTCTTGAGCACGTGACTTGCTTTGACCAATGGGATTTGGTAAGTAGAACTTCAAGCAGGATCTTGAAGTATGGCTGGGTGATCGGTATTACCCAGTTTCACTTCTGCCATCAATGTAAGAATATATCCGGGTTGGCCACTGCCCCTCGTGGCCATTGCCCCTTCAGTCTGGGCTCTGGACTGAGACCTGTGAAGCAGAAACATTCCAGTGGCCTGGCAGAATATTAGCAAGCATATGTTTTGGGGCAGTTTGTTATGCAGCAATAACTAGCTGATACAGGTCCTCTCCTTGCCCCAGGTCAAATAGCTAGTGGGTGATGTGTGGACAAGGTAGCTAAAGATTCATAGCATCTTGGCTCTCCATCTGGCAAAGGGAGAAGGAAGGGTACAAGAAGCTGAGAAATATTGTCCTTGGGGACTCAGAAAGGCAGTGGCTAGTCAGAGAGAGAGGCGGTCCTGATATTTCTTTCTTAGGTTGTGAGTGTTGATTCTAGAATTCTTAGACTGGACAAAGATCTTGACTCCTGCCACTTAGCAATGTTCTGAAACAACCTTTTTTGTGCTGCTATGAAAAATTCTATTGCCATAGAGCTATGACCAAACCAAATGAATTACATTCCCCAAAACTTCCTCCATCTCCCTCCATCTCTCTGTCTCTCCCACCTCTCCTTCTTTTCCTCTCTTATTTTAGGGATCCAGGAAGTGCAGTACAGGTGACAGTACACTGGATAAAGCATCAAGATAACTATTTTCTGCTGCTGCATCTGCCATGATCTCTCTGAGATTTTGTTAAATTAATTCATTGCTCTGAGTTTCATTTTCCCCATTCATAATTCAAGGTTGGTAATACTAACTGTCTCACAGAAGCATTGGAGGGTTTGAGAGAAACAGCATTCCTAAAGGGCTTGTGACAGAGTCTGGCACAAGCTCTTTCTGGGGAGAGGCAAATATCTCTCCCTGAAGCAGAAACTGTTACATTCTCTCCACGTCACTCAGGTAGAAATATGCAGAGCCAGCAGATCCTAACACCATCCTGTCAAGAAAAATCAGCTCCTAGCAACCTCTCTAGCTGAGCAAAACAGGTCATTGGAATCCTGAGCTGTTGCTTCTCTGAGTCCTGTATTCTAGAGAATCCAGCATGAGTTACGCTTATTAGAAAGGTCATACCACATATTCTCTTACCTAGTGTTTTTTAATGTAGTTTTTATTGGAGAAATTATAGGTTTACAGAAAAGTCATGCAGGAAATACAGAGTTCCCATATATTCCCATCCCCGGAACAGTTTTCCCTGTTGTTAACACTTTGTATTGGTATGGTAACTTTGTTACAATTGATGAAACAATATTATTATAATTATACTATTAACCATAGTCCATAGTTTACATTAGAGATCACTATTTGTGTTGCATAGTCCTAAGTATTTTTTTTTTAATTTTATTCCAATAACATAAATATGACCTAAAATTTCCCTTTTTAAAGACATTCAGATATATACTTTAGTGGTGATAATTACATTCACAATGTTTTGCTATCATCGCCACTAACCATTAGCAAAATTTTTCCATCACACCAAACAAATTCTGTACCAGTTAAGCATTAACTCCAGATTCCCTCCCCCCTACACTGGCCCCTGGTAACCTGTATTCTAGTTTCTGACTCTATGAATTTGCTTATTCTAATTATTTCATACCAATGAGATTATGTAATATTTGCCTTTTTGTGTTTGGCTTATTTCACTCTATTTGATGTCTTCAAGGTTCATTCATGTTATCTCATGCATCAGAACTTCATTCCTTTTTTAAGGCTGGATAATATTTCACTGCATGTTTATAAGATATTTGTGGTAGTTTGAGTCTTTTGTAGATCCTAGAAAATTATGTCCTTAAATTAATCCATTCCTATAGGTGTGAACCTATTGTAAGAGGGACCATTTGATTAGGTTCCTTCAGTAAGGTGTGACCCAGGGTGGGTCTTTATCCTCTTTCTGTAGTCCTTAATATATGGATGAATATGGAAAGAGGGGGCCACAGAGACAGAGAGAGAAACCTCCAGGGGCTGAAAGAGAGGGTCTCCAAAACCAGAGTCTAGAATTGGTGGAGTGCAGAGTTTTAGAGAGAGATGCCCCAGCAAGCTGAGAGAGGAAGCTGCAGAAATTGGGAAGCTGAAAGTGACAAGACCCAGAGGAGCCTGATGCCTTGATATGGACATTTTCATGGTCTCAGAACTGTAAGCTTGTGAATCCCATTGTAAAAGCCAGTTCATTTCTGGTATATTGCCATGGAGCCTTTAGGAAACTAAAACAATATTTTATTTATCTACTCATCTGTTCATGGACACTTGGGTAGCTTCCATCTTTTGACAATTGTGAAAAATGCAATTATGAACGTCAGTTTGCTAATATCTTATATGTCCTTGCTTTCAAATTCTTTTGGGTGTATACCTAGAAGTGGGATTGCCAGAACATATGGTAATTCTATACTTAAATTCCATAGGAACCACCAAACTGTTTGGGCCATTCTTCTTCTTTCTTTGTTTGTCTTGTAAACTTTTTTCCTGCACTGTACATTTTAGTATTTTAAATGGTTAACTTTGGGATTAATCAGCAGTGACAACAATTATAAAAATAACTAACACTGAATTCTTGCTATATACTGGGTGCTATTCTAAGTACTTTGCCTATATATTAACTTACTAAATCCTCTCCATAGCTATCATTATCATCATGCTCATTTTATTTACTAGAAAGCTGAGGCACAGAGAGGTGGGTTAGTTAGCTCATGAGTGGTCCAGATGGCATTTGGCTTCTGTATCATACAAAGGGCATGGGTTTTCCTTCGCCTGGAAGGAGGAGGGGTTGGAGGAAGGGATTGGAAAAGATAATGAAGTCCTTGTGAAGGCTTCTCTGCCAGAATCAGATATGGGCAGAGACAGAGACTGCCCCCATCACAAAGTGGAGATACTACGTGCTAGCTGGTCTCTCTGTTCCTCTGGACCCAGGATCTTGAGTACTAAGTTCTCGGGCTAGGGCTGGGTCCCAGCACAGGAGTGTTCAATTATTCAATTTAGCAGTGTGCTCCTCTCCAGGAGCAGTTTCCTTTCAAATGCCTTCCCCAGGGATTTAGGGGAATATCTGTCTCTCACATGGATTTTCTCCACTTCCTATTTATCTTCTCCAAGCCTGGTTCTTTATGGATAATATGTGTGCTCGCATGTACTCACAGTTCATTTATTTTGTTTCCTTTGCTGGCTTTAGAAAAATTACAAAATGATAAATACTCAGTGTAAATATATTCAAATAGCACAGAAATATATAATGGAAGAAGTGAAAACGCCGTTCTTCTCCTCCCCCCATGCTTCCGTGCCCTCTCTCCATCCCATTCTCTGGGGGTGCGCACTGTACGCAGGCTTTGTTTTGAGGATATGACACCAAATTTTTTACAGCAATAATAAGCCCCATGAGAACAAGAGCTGTGTCTGTCTCGCACATTGTTGTATTCCCAGGAGAGGACCTGACCTATAGTAGATGGTCAATCATATTTATTGAATGTTGAAGGAATGATTTGCTCAGCAACTCACTTTTTTTCCTATGAAACAAAATAAACAGATCATGGCTGCTATTCCATGTCAGAGCAATAGGCCTACTTCATTCTTTTTAGACTGCTGAGCATTCCACAATAGAGATGTATTTAACCATCTCCTATTAACTGCTTGGGTGTCTTGCAGTGTTTCACTATGATGCACATGGTATGTGTATGTCATGTGGCTAAAGATGTTAAAGGACCCCATGGGCTGGAGAAAGGGCCCAGAGGGGTTGCTGGGTTTGCAAGGCCATGGCCTCTTCCTGATGGGGTTAAATTGGCATTGCCCTGCCCAGGTTTGGATTGGGGCATCTAAGGAGAGCAAGTTTTTCCTTCAATGCTGTAGCCAATGAAACCCACCCTGGCAACCTGCAGGGACTTAAAAGGGCCAGACAAGTGTCTGTCTCCCTGGATGTTTAGGGTTCTATCCTGTACTTCTTACTATAAGCACTTTATGATTTTCAAAATACTTTCACTTGCATTAGCTTCTCTGGATCTTATGATCCCATAATGCAGGCTGGCAAGGTAATAGCACCCCCATTTTACAAAAGAGGTGAAGGACAGCCCAGGGTCACAGACCAATCAGCAGGAATAAGAGCAGTTGTGCTTGGAGGCTAGTAGGAAGACTACTGGAATAAGATAGAATTTCCGAGAGTGATGTTTTAAGATTGAAAATATTCTTTTGATAGTTAATAGGTACCTTTCTTAGAAAGAAAAGAGTAAAATCTATTATTTGGTGTCAAATCTGTAATAAGTTCTGTTGACCCCTGAATGAGGATCTCCAAACAGTTCATCTGAACAGATCACATATTGTAGAAGAGACTTTAGGAAATGAAAACAAGGTTGCAGAAATCCTAATAAGAAATGGAATGTCCTTTGGGTCTTCTCAGCTCTTGGCTCAGGACAATTAAGGTAGTGCCTCATATAAAGAGACCCCCAATGGTTTGAAAGTTACTCAGTTTGTCAGGGTTTGTTCTCAATTCAGATAAATCAGTTCATTGAATTGTCCTCAGTGGAGGGTTTTATAACAAGATCAATATTAACAACAACAAAACACTGCCTGAAAGGGACATCATTCTTGACTGAAGTGTCTTTGGGGACCCCTTCCTCATGCTTCTTTGAACAGACTCATCAGAGTCAACCCCAGGGTTTTCAAAGGCACTATCAGTGGAGGCCCACCCTTCCTTCCCTGAGCTGCTGAGCTGGTATTGGTAAGTCTGGAGCTGCTGGCAACTTTCTGGTCCCTATGTGGCAACAGCCTCCCTGAGAATGAAGAGGATGTGGTGGAAAGCAGGCTGAGAAATAGAAAGCAGGCTGAATCTAGCTGTTCCTGAGGCCAAACTATTCCTAGACTTTTCAGGTAGGCAAGTTAATAAATTCTCTTTCTTATTTAATCTAGTTGGATCTCCATTGATGAAGCACTTCTCACAAAGACCTTGCCTTAAGACACAAAATGTTAAGCACAATAGAATAATAGTAGCTAACATTTTTTTTTTTTTTTGCATTTTTTTTACCGGTAATTTTTAAAGAGGGTGTAATGTATATATGGTAAAATTCACTGATTGCACAGTTGGGTGAGTTTTGACAAATGCATGCACATTCCTCTCAAGACACAGAACAATTCCATCACACTAGAGTTTCCCTCATGCCCTTCCTAGTCAATCTTTCCTTATTTCCTACCTCAGTGGCAACCACTGTGAGTTTTGTTTTGTTTTGCTTGTTTTACCAAAGAGTAGTTTTTTTCAGTGATTTCTTTCACCACAAACCAATTTTGCCTATTCTAGAACTTGATATCAATGAAGTCATGCAGTATGCAATCTTCTGTGTCTGGCTTCTTTTGCTCAATATAATGTTTTGAGGTTCCTCCACATTCTTGCAAATAGCATTCAACATTTTTTTTAACAGTCCTTGTGTGCCGGGCACTGGGCTCAGCATTTACAAACATTCTTTATATCTTTGTAATAATCTCATGGTGTGTGTCTTAATTTGCCAGGCTGTGGTGACAGATACCATACAATGTGTTGGTTTAATAGCAAGAATGTATTGACTCGTGGTTTTGGAAGTTAGAAGTCAAAATCAAGGTATTGACTGGGTTTGCTTTCTCCCCAAAGTCTGTAGCGCTCTGGTGCTGGCTTGCCACAATCCTTGGGGTTCCGTGGCTTGCATCTCTGCCTTCATCACATGGCCACCTCTCTCTCCTTGTCTGTGGTTCCGGTTTCTGCTGACTTCCAGCTTCTAGTTCCTCTCTGTGGCTTTCTCTGTGTCCGACTTTATTCTGTTTACAAAGGACTCCAGTAACATGGATCAAGGCCCACCCTGATCCAGCTGGCCACACTTTAACTAAAAATCACATCTTCAAGAGATCCTACTTACAATGGGTTCACAGCCATAGGAAAAGTGGATTAAGATTAAGAACATGGCGCTTACCACAGTGTGTTATTATTATCCCCATTTTGCGTTGGGTAGTCTGAGGCTTGGAGAGGTTAAGAAACCTGCTCAGAGTCACGCTGCTGATGAGTGAATCAGGCAGAATTTAAGCTGAGGTGTCTGAGCCCCAAAGGACCTTGTGCTCTGTCTCCTGCACTGGGCAGGTCAAACACAGAGGCAGCTAGCAATCGTCAATCACCTCACTCACCTCGCCCTCCCGACTGCTCCATCTCAGTCTGTTTTCTCCCTCCTTGTGCCTGGGCTGAAATCACATCTTGTATTCCACTCAGGAGGGAGTCACCTTCACCGACCCTCCTTGCGAAGAGACTGGAATGTGAAGACTCTGTGACTGCCGGTGAGTTACTGCTCCATTTTCTTTCTGAGTGATGATTGTTTGCGAAGGCTGACCCATAAATACAGTTACATTTCCGGGCCTGTCTATGGAAAGAAAGATTATTTACAGCTATCAAAAGGGTAAGTTGAAGTTAAAAAAAGCAACAATAACTGCCATCCAGATAAGATAACCCAAATAAAACAAAAGGCTTTTCCGTCTGAGGTGATACCTCATTCAAAACTGGATTTTTTTTTGGAAGGGCGTGAAGCTGTTAGTCACTCTTCACAGATGAGCCCCAGAGCTGTGCCCAGCTGCCTACTTAGCTGAGCCTATCAGATCCAGCTGGTGCATCTCACACAGCTGCCATGGGGCTGTTGGGTGGCTGGGCAATACTCAGCGGTGATGAGGAGTGGGAACAGCAACAGCTGATGAGAAAGCTCTCTGTTCAAAGAAGCAAAGCCCTTGCTTCCAGCCTTTGGAGCTTGCTTCCACACCTTCTCCAGAGCCTTCAGCCTAACCTCCTTGAGATCTGGGTCAGGAAACATTCATATGGCTTCTCTGGGAAGGGGAGGCATAGAAGGGAGAGCAGGAAGCCATGTGCAAATAAAATTGGGAGAGTAACAGGGTAGGACAATGGCCTGCTTTTTCTGCTCTTGAAGAACATAGAGCACTTCTTTAGCTGTGTGATCTTGAGCAAGTTGCTTAATTTCTCTGGGCAAATGGTTCCTCAACTCTGAGATGGAGATAGCAATACCTTAACAGGTTGTCATGAGAAATAACTGACTTAATACATATTCCATGCTTAGCACAGTTTCTAGTGGGTAAATATTTAATAAATGTTTACTATTTGACTATTCCTTTTATTGGTGGTGTTGGGATTGTAGAGCAAGAATTTTGGACTGGGACTATGTCAACATAGATTCTCTTCTTGGCCCTCCCACCAGGTTGCTGGGTGGACTTGAGCAAGTCATTTCCCTTTTTGGGTCTCAGTTTCCTTATCTGCAAAGCCAAAGGGCCATTCCAGCTTATTTTACAGTCTATACTTCTCGGCAGGACAGCATTAAAGCAAAACCTTCCAGCTCTCCTCCCTATTCTTTCATACTTGTCCCAATACCCCACTCCATCTGAAGACATCGGCCACCTACCCTTCCACACCTGGGCCTCAAATAGGAGCAGCAGATAGATGGTCTGGGGAAATAGCCTTCTCCTTCTTGGGAGTCACCTGCTTTTGCTGCCCTTCACATGGGTGTGTGCACAAATTCACACTGCAAACCCATGTGTACACTGATACCCACGGTCCTCCTTGAGCATCTGCTCCTAACAGCATCGGACCTGTCTGAGCTATGGGGTGAGGGCAGAGGCAAAGGCCTGGCATGCAGTTTCTGGCCTGAAAACAGTGATTTGCAGGCCAAACTGGGCTATTTCTGCATGTTCACCAGCAATTTCAGCTGCTCAGTAAACACAGCCTGTGAGTCAGGAGTCGGGTAAACTGTGTGCTGAGACCCATATTTAAGATCATCTTGGGCAGGCGTTGGTGGTCAGAAAACCAAGTGTATAATTTTCGATTAGTGCATCATGAGCCTCCAGGTTTGCTGAGGCCTGGGATGTCTCTTCTGGAATTTGTTTTGCAAGTGGCTGTAGTCTGAAAACATATGAACCCTGGACTTTTGCAAGGAAGGGAAAATATTTTCTATGTGAGGATTTTTGAGGTCAAATAGTATCTTCTCTCTCTCTCAATCTGTCCCTCTCCATAGACTTTCTCTCTCTCTCTCTCTCTCTCTCTCTCTCTCTCTCACACACACACACACACACACACACACACACACACCAAGAGCCTTGTGGTGGCCAGTACAGCTGCCTTCCACTCACTCTCACTGGGGATTCCTCATCTTGCTCCTTTGCCTAGCATGCCCTCCTCTTTCCTCCTTGTTCTTTCCTTGGGCCAAGCTTCATTTCCACCTCTGCTTTGTCTGGCCTTGAACTCCCAAATGACTACAATTTGGCACACATGCTATCTTCTATATCTTTAAAAATAATAACCACAATATAAACAGTAATAACAATGATAATTATCATTTACTGTCCACTTTCTATATACCAAGAGCTGTGCTAAGTGCCTTCTATGCATTATTTCATCTGATGTTCAAATCAGTCCTTGGGGCCTGGATACTACAAACACTGTGCCCAGCTTACTAATAAGGAAAATGAGGATTAGAGAAGTCAGGCAACTTGGCTGAACTCTCCACAGCACTCCCTGGTAAGGTTGCAGCTTGAACCATGGGAGTCTGAGATTCTTACTCCTCAGCATCACTGTCTTAAAGAGTAACATGGGGTCTTTGACCAAAGTTTTCAAATTTTGGTTTGTGACTCATGAAATCATTTTAAAGGATCATGAGCAGCCTTAAAAATAGACTACACTAGGTCAGAATAGGGAATATCAAAGTGTTTTATCCATAATAAGGGCAAGTATTATTTCATGACACTTTTACATATGTGTGTGTGTGCCTGATTACAATGTAAAATGTATCTCCTAAGTTTGGTCACAACCAAAAACAGTTTGAAAATCTCCGATATATGGGATTCCTGGGTCGAATGCTGGATGTTTTGAGTTGAGTTCCAGCCATCGCATTTCCTTGCTTTCCTAATTACAATAACGCTGATGGTAATGGTGTCTCATGGCTATGATTCATGTGAAATTGCTTAGCAAATCCTAAGATATTGCACATAAGTAATTCCAGGCTGATTTTTTAAACATTTGCTGAGTCATGGCAGGTGGAGGTGGTGCGTGGAGAGGGGGTGGGTGTTCTGGGACCATCGTCACAGGCTCTGATAGGATCCTCCCACCTCACTGTCCTCTGGCCGCTGCAGCCTGCCAACCCTCGGGGTACCATTTCTTCAAATCAGAAGCTCCACGGCCAGAGATTAGCTGATTAGATGACAGGGATAGAAAAGCTTCCCAGCCCTTTGGGAAGTGTTTCCAGGAGGATTTAGTCCTGCCTGCCTTTTCCTGGACATCCAAAGTCTAGCAAGGGCCTGAACTCATCCATCCCATCAGCTGGCTTTCATATTCCTGGGAAGAGCTGGGTCAGGAGACCACTGACTCTGTCCCATGAGGTCTTTACTTGTTTTTGTCTTTTCACTGGTCAAAGAAGACCTTAAGGGTTTAATTCCCAAGACAATCTCAGACTGTACCATCAGTGCTAAAAATAGGAGCAATCCTCTGGGTTTACCCAGGGACTTAATTCTAACAAGTTCAAAGCAATTTCTTAGATGTTGCACTCATTTATTCCAAGGTCACAGCCAGAGGTGTGGTTTCTCCTGATCTTGGAGTGGGCTGAAAGGATGATGGTTTGGAAGTTCTGGCCTTGGTTACCTTTAGAGGCTACAGGGTGGGGGTGGATTTGCCTGCAGTTTAGCTTCTCAAATCTTCATATCTGAATTCTGATTTTTCATCCATTTTTCATTATCATCCTCCTAAAGAGCCTTTTTAGACATTGTTTTCCTAATTGCTTTCCACCTTGTCCTCCACCCATGAAATTTTAATACCACAGGTACACTGTATATGTGTTTATGTACTGTAGGTATCTCTGTGCTTTATACATAAAAAGAGTAGGAACTTTTTGCTCCCTTGAACCTGCTCTGGGAGATAGGACTGAATGGAGGTCAGGATGTCAACAGACCACCCCTTTGTCACTGAGTGATATGGGCAAGTTACTTCATGCTGTCATGTGTAAACTAGGGATAAATAAGGGCATCCACTTGGAGGGAGGGTTGGGTTAAATGAGTGAACGTGGAGAGCTCTGGACCCTGTGCAGGCTCCAATGGGCACTATGCAAATGGCAACCCTCACGGTCTGATCATAACTGCAGGGAAGAGCCCCAGGCAGGTAAAAAGCTTATCACTTTTCTTCTGAACTTGGGAAGGGACCTACCTGGACTTAAAGGGGAAACTAGGGTATGGATGTGGATCAAATGGTTGGGTGTCTGTCTCCCATATGGAGGGACTTGGGTTCAATCCCTGGGACCTCCCGGTAAAATAAAGAAAAATATAGAAGGTGCACGGGCTGCCAGGTCCCGTGAGTGGGTGCCCTGTCCGGCCCTGCAAGCGGGTGCGCCCCCAGGCCCCACACATGGGTGTGCTGTCAGACCCCATGAGAGGAGACACACAGGTGTGCCATCAGGCCCCATGCATGGGTGTGCCACACACAGCAAGATGATGACGTAGCAGGAGAGTGCCGTAGCAGGAGAGTGACACGGGGAGAGCCAAGACGAGACTCGCCGCAAAACAGAAACAAAAACCAGGAACTGAGGTGGCATAGGTGGCAGAATGCCTCTCTCCTGCATTGGAGGTTCCCAGGATCAAATCCCAGTGAAGACAGTAGGAGAAGTATGAGAAGAGAGGGCAGGAAACGGACACAGAGAACTGCCCAGCGAATGGACACAAAAACAGCAGAAACGGGGGAGAGAGGGGCTAAAAATGGATAAAAAGTAAGTAAATAAATAAATCTAAAAAGGGGGGGGCAGGAACTAAAACTCATAATCCTCCCCATTTGCAGACAAGGAAACTGAGATACAGAGAGAAGAAACGATTTTCTCCAGATTGAATAGGACATTAGACATTAAATAGGACAATTTAAGCCTTTCACTTCACCCATGGCTTCCCTCTCTACCCACCCCCTGTTTCAGAACCTTCAGTCTCAAAGAGACAAACAATTCACTGGTTTCTCAGAGTCAGCCACATTGTTCTCCATGGACAAAGCCATTCACACACGATATGGTAAGCAACTACACCATATCCTAGTTGTACATCATTAACTAGAAAGGATAGTATGCAGAGATTAGGAGCACTCCATCCACAAGGCTCATTTTCTGGAAATACATGGCATGCCTTAAGGTTGCAGAGTCTACAAACTTACAAAGTCTACAAAGCACATTCATTTTTATCTTAGCGACTACTCAGTAAGGGAAAAGAAATGGGCATTGTATGCTTCAATTTTCACATGACCGCCCCAGGATCACACAGATAGTGAATGGGGTAGTCTGGACACACTTTCATATTTTAGCACTTAAATGCCAGGCAGCTCTCATTCAAATGAAGGCTCCACTACCTAGGTATGTGTAACCTTGGGCAAGTCACCTGGATTCTCGAGGCTTCAGCTCCTCTGTGCAAGGGTGCAAGTAGACACTACTACCTCTTCATGGAGTTAATGTGAGGATTAAATATGATAGTGCAAGTCAAGTGCTTAGTAGAGTTCTTGGCATAAATTAAGCACTCGTTTAAGTGTTATCTCATTATTAGTAGTGATAATCATAACAGTTGACATTTATTAGAATATTATTATGTGATAGGTTTATTTTAATAGAGATTCTCACAAATTCAGTGACTTAGTCCTCATAAAAACTCTGTGAGATATTATCATTTTACAGATAGGAAAATTGAGGCATAGGTAAATTAATTAACTTTGAATCTAGGGAATCTGGATTCCTTAATCATGGGGCCATGTGTATTACTCATGTAAGTACAATGTCAATATAAATATCAGTATTAATGCTTTAATCTTCTCAACAATGGCAGATGGCCTCACTGGTGCAATGACTTCATATGGGCTCTGACCCACGAGGTCATTTTAGGACTGGGAATGAACATTCTGAATCTTCCATCCCAGGCAGAACTGCCCACACAACTGGTGAGGATCCATTATAGGAGTCTCCATTTGCCAGCCCAGAATCCCCAACAACCTTTCTTCCTTCTTTGGAAACAAGACAGTGCTGAGTGTGGGATGCTGCTGTGGAGATGTGTGTTGCTATGGCAGCAGCTCATGCCTCTTCCCTACTCTTTCAGAGGTACTCTGACACAGGCACTGGTTTCTATAGTAACAAGCCAAGTGGATAGTCCATGAAGAAAACACTTGCTTGTGTCCTGACATGGGAGGATTTGAAAAGGAATCCTGGTTGTATGGAGGGCTACCCTACCATATGTCAATAAGAAATAGTATCATCAATGCAGGAACAGTCCCAGCAACTGGAGTACTAGAAAGAGTTTCTTATTTCTTAGTTCATTCTCCTCGAAGAGTACATCTTTTGTCTCTTTTTTTATAACGAAAACTTAAGACCTCAGAAAATAAGATGAAGAGGTGGAAACCACAGTTGAGAGCAAATTCTCAGGGGAACATAACTCAATAGACCCACAAATAACTTTCAAACATGTTTCCAGCCCCTTCAGAGACATTTCAGAGGATGAAGAGACCTTGTGTTCTGTCCTCTTAAAAGCTGCTCCATGCCCAGCCACAGAAAACCCTTCCCATTGACTGATGGCCTCTACCCTGCAAGCTGCTGTGCCCTTCAGAGCCCATGCTTTTCCTGGTGCCAGGAAGGCTGGGCTGCTCCACTCCTCTCCCTGGGACCATGGCTGGCTGCCCACACATCAACACTCACTTTGCTGTTTGCATGCTCTAAAGGTAATAGGAAGCATGGGAGAAAAGCCAACTTTGTGTCAGCACAGTATACTAAGAGCGGGCTCAACCAGGAGAGACCATTTGGCAGGGGCAACTGCTTTGCATCTCCTCCTGGGTCAGCATATGGGACAAGAGCTAAGCTAGCCAGTGCTTAGTGAGAGCTTTTTACATGCTAGGCACAGTTCTAATCAATTGACATCTATTGATATTTAATTTTCACAACAACCTGGTAAGATTAATATTATTATTATGCCCATTTTAAAGATGAGGAAACAGACACGAGAGCTCGAGTAACTTACACAAGATCTCACAGTTAGTAAATAAACAGGGCTAGATTTCAAAGCACATATTAAAATTCTAGATTTGAACTGTAGTCACGAGAAGAAGTCAAACCAGCATAGCCTAAGAAAACCATGGCAGGAAGTGAGATTTTTGTCAGAAGTGGGCCCATTTGAGTCAGTGTCCTTTCTGTAACAGAGGTCCAACTCAAGCCATCTTAAGGAATAAAAGGCGTTTAGGAGCTCACAATCTGGAGAAGGCATTCAGCTTTGAGCACAAGTGAATCCAGGTACTTGATCTGTTTGCTCAGTTCAGCTCAGCTTCTTCTTGGTCGCTTCAGGCCCAGGCTCCCCAGGTGGTAGCAAAGATGGCTGCCAGCAGCTTTAGGCTGGCATTCTACCAGCTTAGCCCTGGGGAAAAAGAACCCTTTTCCCTCAAGAGTCCAGCTAATCTTTGGAGTTGATAATGTTGGCTGTGATTGGTCCAGTTTGGTTGATGTTGTACTCTCATGGAATCTTTAGAGTAATGGGAGGGGGGGCCGGGCATTGGTGAGGAGTTCTACCAAATGAAAATCAGGGTGCTGTGAGCTGAAGAAGGAATGGATGCTGGACAGACAAAAACAGCAGCTGTCTTTAATCCTTGCTCTCTGGTATATACAGAGAAATGGGGGATACCAGACACTTACTAGCCAAATTCTGCATCCATTGCTTCTGCCCATTCTGATTCCCCAGCTTTATAGGCCACAGATATGAGCCAATTTCTCCTCTCTCCAAGGAGGGAGTAGCTAGCCAATGGGATCTGTGCCAAGCTGGTCTCTGCCAAACACTGCCACCTTTGCACGTAATAGAATACTCTTTTCTCTTTATACCATCTCTTTCCCCCACCTGTACTCACACTACCTCATTACCTTTGCGTTTTGTATCTTTTACCACCTCTTTTCACTTTTACCTCACTTGGGATCTTTCATCAGAGATGCCTCGAATCTTTCATCTTCTTTTTCTGCCCATTCTTCTCCTGGCATTTCTCACTGTCATTCAAAACCAAAGCTCTGGCTTCTCTACTGCTTTCTGAGCTTTCCTCGTGGTTCCAGTCCAGTCACACAAGAGCCCAGAAGCTTTCCTTGATAGGTCTCTGAGCCTTCTGAAACATGTGCATTAGGGAACTGAGATTCAGGGAGATTAGCATCCCTCTTTGGGGATTTTATTGCCAAGGAAGGGCAGTAGCTGAGAGGTCTGCAATGCCAAGTTTGGAGGTGTCTCTTTCCTCTTATATTCCAAATGCTTCCTCTAGGCTCAGGCCAAGCCATCCCTCAATGTGTATTTACCTCATATCCCACTGATCCTTTGATTCTCTGAACTTGTGTACAATCTAATGGTTACTTTGATATTTAATTTTCACAACAACCTGCACCCATGTAAGGTTCTACAGAAATGGAGATTAAGACACATCTGTTTGGCTGGCAGAATCTTTGGAGATTTTATGGACTAATAGAGTATCCTTCACTCCAGGGGAATTAGAGAGTCTCCAAGAATAAAGCTGACTGCAGGGACACATGAAAGGAGGGGAAATTATCTGGAGATAGCCTTGTTATGTCCTTAAGTCAGAGGTCCCAGCTAGGCTATGCTCAAACTTCTTGGAGCTCAGTGCCAAACTTCTAACCTTTAATTCTTGATTTCACGTACCAGATAGGAAGAAACAGAACTTTACCTTTCCCGTTTGAAGGAGTCATTGGTGCTGCTCACTAGGCATTTCTCAATCCCTCAGCATAATGTAAGGCTGCCACTCCACTATCCTCTTGGACTTAGGTGGACACAAGTTGCACTCTCTGGCCAATGAAACACATATGATCTCTTCCAGGTGGAAGTTTTAAGAGCCTGGGTATGATTTATCATGTTGTTGCTCTCTCTTTTCCTTTGCCATGAGTGCCAGGATTAAGATATCACTTGTTTCATCAGCCTGGTCCTGGAATAAGGAGACGTGATGTCCCAGCCAATCTGCTGTGAACATGTGGCATGAGTGTGATGTAAACCTATGTGGTTTATAAACACTGACATTTGGAGTTGTTTATTAATGTAGTATAATCCAGCCTGTCCTGCAGATACACTACTTAAGTGCTTTTTACAAAGCGGGTGTAATTGGATCCAAGCTCTGAAGGCACATTGGTTTAATGGAGACTTTCCAACTCCAGTAGCCTAGAAGATTCTCTTTTCTTCCATCACCAATTCTTCATATGGCTCAGTCCTTATCTTTCATGTCTCCATTCAGATGTCACTTTTTCAGGGGGCTTTCTTTGGCCAGAATGACTGTGATGGTTTGAAGCTGTACGTACCCCCAAAAAAGTATGTTCTTAAAGTTAATTCATTCCTGTGGGGGTGGACCTATTATAAGAAGGATCTTTTGGTGAGTAGGATCTTAAGATGTGACTGATCTCGTTCAGAGAGGGTCTTAATCCTCTTACTGTCCTTTATAAAAGAATAAAATTCAGTCAAAGAAATAGAAAGTCTGGAAGCAATGAAATCCAGAAGAGAAGGGAGAGACCAGCAGGCGCCACCATGTGACAGAGGAGTCCAGGATTGCTGGCAGCCCAGATTTCAGGAAGAAGATATTGTCTTGATGATGCCTTGATTAGACATTCTCACTGCCTCAGAACTGTAAACTTGTAAGCTAATAAATTCCCATCGTCAAAGCCAACCCACGTCTGGTATATTGCTTTCAGCAGCCTAGCAAGCAAGAACAATGACTTAAGAAGCACCTCTCAGTCACTTTATACCTGTGTGCTTCACAACAGTCATCAAAATTTGATATAATCTTGTTTATTTGCTTCCCCTCTAGAATAAAACTCCTTGAAGGCAAGGATTGTAACCATCTTGTGCACTCCTATATTCTCTGTGCTTGGAATACTGGCTGGCACCTGGGACTCTGACAAAGTCTGTTGAATGACACGAATATTTGTTTGGGAAAGAAAGTAACAAAATCCTTTATGTATAATGTGTCTACTCAGAGCCATCTTGTCTTACCAGGCATCTTAAAATGGGGAGTTGGCAAAGCTTGAAACTTATCTCTGCCCTCCAAACTCACTGTTAGGACTGTTTTGACATCAGACCTCAATATAATTAGAACATTAAACTTGAATAGCAGTTAATTGCCCCAGCAACTCCCAGTGCACTCATCTTTTTCATGCCATCCAATCTGCAAAGGCCACCCCTAACCCTGTGTATTCATTATTTGCTTCCTTGGGCAACCACATCTCCACTGCTTCAGTTTATCACACTGTTCAAAGCAAGTGATGTGATTTTTATTTACATCTTCATTTCCTGGGTCCTATAGATAGGACATAGGAGATGCTTTTTGAGAATTGCCTTATATGCTTTGTGATTATTTCCCATCTTAACATACTGGTTTACTCCAGTAAGACTGGGGTAATGTTGCAGAGGACAGTACTTTATTTTCTTCTGTGTCTTCCTCATGTCAAGCATGCAGTAAATGCTTGATAAATACGTGACTGATTTCCTCCTCCTCTGTCAGGGCCCCTTTGTGTTTTGCCTTTCTCACTGGAGGACACGAGTTCACAGAAAGAGCTGGTCAACTGATGTAAACTCCATAAGCAGGGCTCTGGGTTCTTAGAAGCAAAAGTAAGTAGGGGGTGGAGGGGGAAAGCTGATGCATATGGATAATACAGTGGCCTTATTTCTAAGTCCCACATTACAACATCCTGCCTAAAGATTTTTGTGTCATTCTCAGATACATGAGGTAATTTTGGAGATGCTATTCAGATGCCCAATAAACATTAGCTAAATGAGTAAATAAATGAATGGCAAGACTAAGATGAGCTGCAAAATTAACATTTTCTGTCTCATATGCAAACAGTATCAAGAAAATCAATTATAGCTGGAATGGAATCTCATAGTTTTCTAAAACTCTTCTGGAGCATCAAAATATTCTTCAAATGAAAGCTGAAAGAAATGGATTCTCTCCCTTGGTTTGAGAACTTTCTATGAAGCCCTTTGAAATTCTCATAAGATGCCAGAAAGATGCTGGTCCCTTTGGTCATGATTTTTAAAGTCAAACACTCAATGCACACAAATGCCACTGCACAAATGGGGTCCCTGGGCTCAATAACCATCCTGCTTTAATGTTTTCCTCACGGATGGGTGCCTTCATGCCCAGTGGGTGCAGACTTGAGGCTACAGGAGGGTCTCTTGTCTGGAATAATTCCCGCTTGTATTGAGCAAGTGGAGGAGAGAAATGTGTACATAAATATTTGTTATAAAGCTTGATATTCTATCAGACATGGGTATAAGGTACAGCGGATGTCTTGGGAGGAAATGCCAGTTTACATTACAGCCCAGGAAGGCTTTGAAAGGGATGCTTGAGTTAAACCTTGAGTGATGACTAGTAGATGACATTCCAGGTAGTGGAGATGTGATGCGCAAAAACAGTGGAGTGTGGAACAGCATGGTGCCTTTGGGGGAACAGCAGGTGGTTCAGCATTGCTGGTGAAGGGGGAATTTCCATGGCTGCCTTCAATCTACCTGCTGTCAAGTTTTTATACTCTTCTTTGCATATAGCACCCAGGGTACATACTCACAGACATATGCACACACTCACAAACATGCACACACAAACACCTTTGATGGCCTCGACTAGAAAAATACACTTTCTGTGCTTCTAGTTGTCCATGCAGTTTGTTTCAAAGATTCAGGAGTCACACAAGTGCACACGCACACACTGCACACACACACACCCGGCAGGTTCCCCTCTCAGTCCCAAGGTTGGCACATCCACTCTGCCTGTGTAACCAAAGGAACTAGCCCTGGATCTAGGTTCAGAGAAATCCTGGGAAAATATCTCAACAAATATAGCAGACAAATACTTCCTTGAAAGATCCTTTGCTTTTTGTTAACTTTAACAACCTGCTCTCACCTCCCACCTTTTGTTACACCAAATAGTTGTGGCCAGAGCTGCTGCTGATCCCAAACTTCCCAGCTGCCTGAAAGCCAGACAAACGCCGACTCCATCATCTCCTCTTCAGAACCAGTGCCTGAAGAATGATAATCATGGACCTGTGACCCAATCAATGAATGAATGCTCAGGGGTCATTTAGAATGGTAGTTGTATGGTTTCTCATAAACCAACACCCTCTAAAAAGTTAAAACGGTCAGGGTCAGTGATACTGATTTGTATTTCCCCAACCATCAGAATGACAGGCTCGGAATTCCTTTTCCTCTGCTTCGTTCTGGCAGCCCAGATTCACTCCCCGCACTGAGCCACAGTGACAAAGCCAGAAGCCGTGCAGAGTGGGATAACCGCAGCGAAAGCCCACAAGCCCAGAGCCATCTCTTTGGTTAGTACGGCATTTCAGCCACAGTACATCATTTTGGTTAAGGGTAATAATGCTTGTCCTTTTGAAATACCAGACAGGTACTTTTATTTTTAGCAAATGCATGAACAGAAAAGTGAACCAGCATGGTCTGGAGGGAAGTTAGTCAAATACCTAGATTTGTGCCCAGTGCCAAACCACGGACAGAGGCAGTGCCCAGACTGCCTCCACATCTCCCCCTCTTGGTGTGCTCCTGCCATGCTTTAAATACCTGCCAGTGAGACTAATTGGACTGCAAGGAAGTTCTAACTAAATTATGGATTTCTTCCCTGGAAAAATAACCAAGTGGAGTTTGTTATCTGGTAACTAAACCAAAATCACCCTTGGAAAGAGAAGGATCAGAAGAATGGGATGGAGGCTTTGGAGAAAGTCTGTAGCTCAAAGATGCAGAGTGAGCTGTAGGAAGTTACACCAGATGTTCACAACGGGGTGATGCCAATAGGCTAGTGTGGCCAAAACATATCTTGTTTATTTCATAACTTTGACCATGTCCATTGCTTAGAATTTTGTAAAGAACAGAATATATACTCGTTCGCTTTTCCTGGGTTTAAAGAACGTCATTCTGAGCCATTCGCCCTCTTGAAAAGGTGAATCACATTTTTCCAGAGGCAGTTATAGATTAATTCCAGTGTATATATGTGTCTTTTGAAATAGGATAAAAAAGAAGCAGCAGCAGCAAGGCCGGGTAAGGGCCCTGTGTAGACCCACACAGTATTTAGAGTGCTGAGCAAAGTTGATATCAGCAAGACAGTTTGTTCCAGCAGAGAAAGCTGGCACTTTTATTACAATGTCCCAATTGGAATGCTCAGAAGGCAACTGATTTAATTTTTTTTCACACTGCACAGTCTCACGCATCTCGCCTTCCCTCAAAGTCCAGGAGCCGGCACTCACATGATGGTGATTTATTTCAATTCTGTTTTTATTAATAGCTTCTCATATTTGGTAAAATCAAATCATTTGTGATGCCGCCCAAAATGTTAATGCAAGACAGGCAAAGGAGCTGGCTTGTTGGGGCAGTCGCACAGATACACACACGGATATATTTAATGCCAAAGAACTTCATAAAACTTATACTTAGCAATTTAAAACACCTGTATTTAGCTCAGAAAAAGGAATTTGCTTTCAACAGGCAGGTCTAATGCCCCTTATTGCTACTTTCCCATCTCCTGATATTCAAACTCATCTTTTCCTTACTATTTTTTTAAAAAAAACTTTTTCTATTCACTTCTTTGGGGAATTTTTCATGTCTACAAGTCAATTCCCTTTAAATGAGTTTTGGAGATTTTTTATATTTTAATGGCATATGTTGAGAAGAAAGGGGTTTTTCAGTTTGTGGATAAGAACAGTCTACACACAGTCAAAATATTTCAGGTTCTGGAAGAACAAAGCTATGAATTTTTCTGCTAGGTGTTTTCCACAAGGCAATGGGAAATCAGCTCTTGCATTTTCTTTGTTGAAATCCTATCTTTGTTGATTGCTTTACCTCTGGCTGAGCCTTTAGTGAAAAGCTCTCCAAAGCAGGAAGGCGTGCTGCTGTATCTCCTTTATCATCCTGGTACAGCCAACTTGTTCAAGAGGCTGCAACTGGGAAAGAATGTATCAGATTGGGGACCAGATTGTGTCCATTAGAAGCCACTCCCCTGCCCCCAATTTCAACTACACAAAAGGATTTTAAAATCGAGCTGTGATTAAAGCCTCTTTCTCTTGCTTTTAGTAGGAACCAGGTCCAGACTGACGACCTCTCTCCCACACGTGTGCATCTGCTCAGTCAACCATCAATTATCTGAGCTGATGGGGGTTGGCAGCAGGGCTGCAGACCTCCACGTTGTTTATATATGACTTCAGAAAGGACTGAATGAATTTCTTTCTGATAGAGCCAATTTATTTTCTGAATTATTTGTTGCAGCTTGGCTCATAAACTCCATGACATTAAGATGAGGTCACACAAAGCCAGATGACCAGAGATTAGATCTAGAAAGGGCAGGGAAGAGTCAGACTGGGGTTAGGAAAGTTTCAGGCTCAGTTACAAAGCTGATTTCAAGAAAACAATTGGCTTTTGAACCCACAGCAAGGCTGACCCTTGACTGAGAGATTTTGGTGAGGTCTGCTTTTGTTATGTTCTTCTCAGGCCCATTTTTAGTGACTTTGCTCTTAGGACTCTTTTGGTCATTAGTAACAGAAGCCCCCAGGAACTACTAAAGCAAAAAGGAAATTTATAGGCTCAACAAAATCCAAGGAAGGTCTGAATAGTCAGCCACAAGAAAGGCAGCAGTGGGCCTCAGGAACAAATGGAACACTCAAACACGCCCTCATCCCATGTCTTTGCTTCTTTCTACATTTCAGGTCCACTTTCCTCTCTCTGCAGAGAGGCTTTCTCTATATGGGAGACAATATGGCTACTAGGAGCTCCATATTTATATCATAACGCCACGCATCAGAAAGACATTGACTTGACAAGCTGTTTGGTTCCTATATAAATAGGAAAATAAATTCATAGTGAAGGCAGTTATTGAGTCAAGTGAATCAGAAGCTCAGTCCTGGACCAATCAACCATGGCCAGCATAGTAGGGATACTATCACTGGCCCATCTCTGACCAATCAACATGGCTATGGAAGGGGTGTGTAAGACTATGTCAATCCTATGGAAACCATATGGTTGAAGGGAGGGGCTGAAGAAGCACCCAGCAGAAAGTGCCGTGATGGTGGGCAGATGTAACAGAAAGCATTCTCTATTGTGTCCTTCTCTTACTCTTCATGCATCAGATGTTATATGTCGCAAAGCCACTCATGCGCTAATTTGCTCCCACTCCCTCAGAGTGACAATCCTTCCCTAAGCAATACCCCTTTCTCTAGATCTTCATCTCTTACAGGCAAAAGGAAATGAGGAAGACTTTGTATATAGTGCCTGGAACATATTCTATTATTTCACTCTCTCCCTCTCTTTCTTTTTTTAAAAATATATTTTTATTATAGAAGTTGTGAACTTACAAAACAGTCATGCACATGTGTAGAATTCCCATACAACAATCCTTAACCAACACACCACACCATTGTGAAACATTTGTTACCGATGTGAGATGATATTATCAGACCAATAACTAAGGTCCATAACATACATTTGGCATATATTTTCCATACTCCCCTATTATTAACACAGTACATCTTTGACATTGATGCAAGAATATTATAGTATTGCTGTTAACTATAGTCCATAGGTTACATTAATTGCATTTTTACCATGCCTTTCCACATTCCCACCACCTGGCAATGGTGATGTAGATCCGTTCTAGTTCACAGAAGGACAGTCTTGCATTTATACTAGAATTAACAACAAGAGTTAACAACAATTCTTATCCACCTCTGGGTTCACTGTGTTATTCAGTCCCTAGATTATTCTCTAGGCTTCTTTCATTTGACATTTACATCCCTAGACTACCCTTTACAGCCACAATCCCATTTATAAACCAGCTGCTACTCACTATAATGAGTTACCATTAACTCTATCCATTTCTATACATTTATTGTCAAGTTAGTTAAAACTTCTACATACATTAAACATCAGTAGTCCTTCACAACCCTCCTCTTATCTCCTAATAACCTATACTCTAGGTTTTAACTGCATGCATTTATTCTTCATATTTAGCTTATATTAGTGAGACCATGCAATATTTGTACTTTTGTGTCCGGCTTACTTCACTTATGTAATGTCATCAGGATGCATCCATGTTATCATATGTGTCCCAGTTTCATTTCTTCTCACTGCAGCATGGTGTTCCATCATATGTATGTATCACATTTTGTTTATCCATACATTGGTTGATGGATGCTTGGGTTGTTTCCATCTTTTGGCAATTGTGAATAATGCTGCTGTGAACATCCGTGTGCAGATATCTGTTCATGTCACAATTTTCAGTTCTTCTGGATATATTCTTAGTAGAGGAATTGCTGGATCATATGGCAGTTCTATATTTAGATTCCTGAGGAAACGCCAAACTGTCTTCCACAGAGGCTGTGCCATTTTGCAATCCCACCAACAGTAGAGGAGTGTTCCTATTTCTCCACATCCTCTCCAGCCGTTCTTTTCTTTTCTTTTTTTTAATAATGGCCATTCTATGCAGTGTGACATGATATCTCGTCGTTTTGATTTGCATTTCCCTAATAGCTAGTGATATGGAACATTTTTCATGTGCTTTTTGGCCATTTGTATTTCCTCTTTGGAGAAATGCCTGTTTAAGTCTTGCCCATTTTTAAATTGAATTGCTTGCTCTTCTATTGTTGAGTTGTATGAACTCTTTATATAGAATGGAAATAAAACCCTTATTGGATATATGGTTTTCAAATATTTTCTACCATTGAATGGGCTGTCTTTTCACTTTCTTGATGAAGTCCTTTGAGTCACAAAAGCTTATAAGTTTGAGGAGGTCTCATTTATCCACGTTTTCTTTCATTGTTCATGCTTTCTGTGTAAGGTTTAAGAATGCACCACCTACCACCAGGTCTTGAAGATGTTTACCTACATTTTCTTCTAGGAGCTTTATGGTTCTAGCTTTTATATTTAGGTCTTTGATCCTTTTTGAGTTAATTTTGTATAAGGTGTGAGATAGGGTTCCTCTTTCTTTCTTTTGGATATGGCTATCCAGTTCTCCCAGCACCATTTGTTGAAGAAACTGTTCTGCCCTAGCTGGTGTTTGACAGGCTTGTCAAAAATCACTTGACCATAGATGGGAGGGTGTCTTTCTGAACCATCAATTCGCTTCCATTGGTCTAAGTGTCTATCTTTATGCTAGTACTGTTTTTTTACCACTGTAGCTAGGTAATATGATTTAAAGTCTAGAAGTGAGAGTCATCCAACTTTGCTTTTCCCTTTTAAGATGTTTCTGGCTATTCCAGACCCCTTGCCCTTCCAAATAAATTTGATAATTGTGTTCCATTTGTTTAAAAAATGCTGGTGGAATATTTCTTGGGATTGCGTTGAATCTGTAAATCAATTTGAGTAGAATTGACGCCTTAATGATATTTAGTTTTCCAATCCATGAACATGGAATGTTCTTCCAATTATTTAGGTCTTTGAGCTTTTTTTTCAGAAATGCGTTGTAGTTTTCTGAATACAAGTGCTTTACATTTTTAGTTCAATTTATTCCTACATATTTTATTCTTTTAGTTGCTACTGTAAATGGGATTTTTTACCTGATTTACTCCTCATATTGCACATTACTAATGTATAGAAACAACACTGATTTTTGCATATGGATCTTGCATCTTGACACTCTACTGAAGTCCTTTTTTAGCTCTAGAAGCTTTGTTGTAGTTTTTTTGGGACCTTCTGGTATTGGATCATATCATCTGGAAATAGTGAAAGTTTTACTTCTTCCTTTCCTATTGGATGCCTTTAATTTCTCTTTTTACTGTAGCTAGAACATCTAGCACTATATTGAACAACAGTGGTGACAGTGGGCATCCTTGTTTTGTCCCTTATCTCAACGGGAAAGTTTTCAGCCTTTCACCATTGAGTACAATGTTAGCTGTGGGTTTTTCATACATGGCCTTTATCATGTTAAGCAAGTTTCCTTCAATTCCTATTTTTTATAGTATTATTAGCAAGAAAGGATGCTCTATTTTGTCAAACACCTTTTCTGCATCAATTGATAGGATCATGTGATTTTTCTTCTTTGATTTATTAATGTGGTATATTATGCTGACTGATTTTGTTGTGTTGAACCACCCTTGCATACTTGGTATAAAACGCACTTGATCATGATGAATAATTCTTTTAATATGTTGGATTTGATAAGCAAATATTTTTTTGAGGATTTTAACATCTGTATTCATTAAGGAAATGAGTCTGTAATCTTCTTTTTCATAATATCTTTACTTGGCCATGGTATTAGGGTGATAATGGTTTCACAGAATGTGTTTGGTAGCATTCCTTCTTTTCAATTTTTTGGAAGAGCTTGAGTAAAATTGGTATTAAATCTTCTTTGAATGCTTTGTAGAACTTACCTGTGAAACTACTGGGTCTGGACTTTTCATTTTGGGCAATTGTTTGATGACTGTTTCAATCTTTTCACTTGTGATTGTTTTGTTGAGGTCTTCCATTTCATCTGTGGTCTGCATAGCTTGTTTATGCATTACTAAGAATTTTCCCATTTCATCTACATTGCCTAGCTTTTTGGCATACAGTTGTTCATAGTATTCTCTTATGAACTCTTATTTCTGTTTGGTCAGTAGTAATGTTCCCATTTTCATTTTTTATTTTATTTAATTGCATCTTCTTTCTTTTTTTCTTTGTCAGTCTACTTAAGTGTTTGTTGATTTTGTTAATCTTCTCTAAGAACCACTTTTGGTTTTAATTCTATTGTTTTTTTGTTGTTGTTGTTCTCAATTTCATTTATTCTGATCTGCTCTTTGTTATTTCATTCCTTCTACTTGCTCTGGGAATAGTTAACTGTTCTTTTTCTAGCTCCTCCAGCTGTGCAATTAGGTTATTGATTTTAGCTCTTTTTTCTTTTTGAATATAAGCATTGAGGACTATAAATTTCCCTCTCAGTACTGCCTTTGTTGCATCCCATAGGTTCTGATATGATGTGTTCTTATTTTCATTTGTCTCGATATATTTATTGATTTCTGTCACAATTTTTCTTTGACCCACTGATTAAGAGTGTGTTGTTTAATCTCCATAAATTTGTGAATTTTCTCTTTTTCTGCCTATTGTTCATTTCCAACATTATTCCATTATGTTAAGAGAAAATGCTTTGTATAATTTCAAACTTGTTGAATTTGTTCAGATTTGCTTTGTGACCCAGCATATGGTCTATCCTGGAGAAAGATCCATGAGCACTTGAGAAGAATGTATACCCTGCTGTTCCGGGGTGAAATGTTCTGTATATGTCTATTAGGTTTTGTCCATTTATCATATTATTCAAACTCTCTGTTTCTTTATTGATCCTTTGCCCAGATGTTCTGTCCAATGCTGAGAGTGATGTATTAAAGTCTCCAACTGTTATTGTAGAGACATTTATTTCTCCCTTCAGTTTTGCCAGTGTCTGCTTCATGTATCTTGAGGCATCCTGGTTAGGGGCATATATTTTTATGATTGTTATTTCTTCCTGGTGAATTGCCCCTTTTATAAATATATAATGTCCTTCCTTGTCTTTAATAACAGTTTTGCTTTTGTTTTGAGTATTTATTACATAAATATTCATAAAAAATATAGGGGAGTCCCCTTACACACTGTCCCCGAATAACAACACCTTCCATTAGTGTGGTACATTTGTTAGAACTGATGAACACATATTAAAGCATTGCTACTTACCATGGACTTTAGTTTACATTATAGTTTACACTATAAACAATTTTATAGGTTTTGACAAAATGTATAATGACCTGTATGCATCATTGCAATATTATACAGGACAATTCCAATGTCCCCAAAGTACCCTGTGTTACACACATTCTTCTTTCTCCCTCCTCTCAGAACCTCTGGTGGCCACTGCCCTTATATCAATGATACAAGTTTTCCCATTGCTAGAAAAGCATAAGTCTACTTAAGTCCATAGTTATATTCCTCAGTCTTGAGGATTTTGGGAAGGTGATGCCCACTCTGTTTCTGATGGAGAGGAGGCTTAGATCCCATGGGGCAGAGGGATGGAACTGTCTTGCTTGCAGTTGTAGATACTCTCTGTTTTTTTGGGATAGGCATTGTCCATAATCATTCCTTTGTTAGTTGTCCTAGGCGAGTCCAATGAACTGGAGAGTAGGTATTACAACTCTTGCTGAGATTCCGGGCTCAAATGACATATAACAGACCAAAGCTTTAAGTCTCTGGGACATACATTTAATGAATATAGTGTTAATTATAGGCTAAAATAAAAGGGACAGAAGAGTCATGTGCAAGGATATTATAAATAAGTCTAACTCTGTTACACTGGGGAATATTTATTTTAAAGTAAGGCCCACTGACAGGGTGCCAAATTCCTGAGATTGTCTGTTCCGCCTATAGTGCCTAAATGTCTCTAGGGCCCTCAACAGCTCCACTGTTTGAGGCAGTGTTTACTGTGGCAGTCAATGAGATCCTCCTGAGATGTGCATAAGCATAACAGCTGAAATGACCTCCTGACTCACTTAGCCATAAACATTCATTTGCATTTAAAATTTCCCCTTTTGGTCAATGTCTTTTTTTCAAATGCATGGTTAGTTGGTGCTTGGTAATAATCCCTTGGTAACAGGGAGGATCATCCCTGGAAGTCATGTGCCGTGCCAGGGGGAAGGTAGTGCATTTATGTATGGGTTTGCCTTAAAGAGAGGCCACATTTCAGCAACAAGCAGGGTTTCAGGAGGTAACTCTTAGGTAATATATAATACTAGGCTAAGTTTCAATTTCTTGAGAAAAGGTTCATAAGTACAACCATCAATATCAAAAGCCCAGCCTAATGCTCTGTCCTCCACTAGGCACTGCTCATATATTCAGGGGAATCTTGTTGTTCTATTAGAGAATGTAGCAGGACTTCCCAGAATGGGAATCCACTATTCCTTCAGTTATTGTGTGGATCTCCACCCATCGAGACTACACCCCATGACAAGTGGAACATATTCATGTTCCATAGAAGCATGCCCCAGGTGCATCCCTCCCCAAGCATCCCCCATCACTAACACCCTGCACCAGTGATCCTCCCCTGGCACAGTTGGGACCCTTCTGTAATCCAAAACCTCCCCCAAAACAAAGCTTAAAAAAATAAACAAAAATAAAAAATAAAAACAAATAAAAAACAAAACACCCCAAAATAATAATATAATAAAAAACAAAGGTAAAAATAAAGTAAAACAAATTTTTCAATTTTTTCATCACCATAAGATCTGTTATCTTTTATGTACAGTGAAAATTTCTTCTGTATATTCCCCCAGTGTCTTTTTTTTTTTTTTTTTTTTTTTTTATCTTCAAAGAAGCTTTAAGTTACAGAAAAGTCACATAGAAAATGTAAGGGATTCCCATATATCTAACCCCCTCCCGCTCTCCCACTCTCCCCTATTAATAACATTTTACATGTGTATGGTACATTTGTTAGAATTGATATAAAAATATTGAAGCATTGCTACTAACCATGGTCAATGGTTTGCCTTATGATATACATTTTGCATCATACACTTTCATAGGTTTGGACAAAATTTAAAATGGCTTGTATCTGTCATTGCAAAATCATGCAGAACCATTCCAATGTCCTATGTTCCATCTATTCTTTTCTTCCCTCCCCCTCCCCTTGGAACTGATGGTAATCAGTATGTTTCAATTTTTGAAGAAAACGGTTCATAATTACATGCAATAATATTGACAGCTTGACATGTTGGTCTGTTTTCTTTTATTAGACACTGCCTATGTTTTCAAGAGATTCTTGCCCCTCTAGTTGAAAACAAAGCAGGATTCCCTAGGATAGGAGTTTAATATTTCCTTGCTTATTTTGTGAGTCCCCACCCACTAAGATAACACACTATGACAAAATGAACACTTTCAAATTTGAAGCATGCCCCAGGTGCGCTCTATCACACATAATCCCCAACACGCTGCACCAGTAACCCTCCCCTGCCATATTTGCCAGGAGAACATTACTACCATTGTATTTTTAACCACAGACCTACAAATCCCCAGAGTTCACCTACTCCTTCCTCCAGCTCTCCCCCAAGTTCCATGGATGGTCCAACTCAACCCCTACCCTCACATTCCAGCACCATTGCACCCAATCACATCACTGCACCAACTTCTCCTCCATCCACTGCCCAACCACCCCCTTCCACTTTATCATAGATTTTGCTCTTATTGAGCATCAGCTCACCAGCCTCTCCTTCCTTTCTATCTCCTGATAATCCATTTTCTAGACTCTAGCTCTGTGAGTCTGCTCAATTTGCTTGAGTCATATCAGTGAGGTCCTGTAATATTTGTCCTTCGGTGACTGGCTTACTTCACTCAACATAAGGTTTTCAAGGTTCATCCAGGTTGTCCCATGTGTTAATATTGCATTCATTCTTATCATTGAGTAATATTCCATTGTATGTCATATAATACAATTTGCTTATCCATTCATCTTTTGATGGACATTTGGGTTGCTTCCAACTTTTGGCAATAGTAAATAATGCCACTATGAACATTGGTGTACATATATCTGTTCGTGTCTCTGCTTTCAATTCTTTCAGGTATATACCCAGAAGTGGGATTGCTGGATCATATGGAAGTTCTATAGTTAGCTTCTTGAGGAACCGCCAAACTGTCTTCCACAATGGCTGCACCATTATACAGTTTCACCAGCAGTGGATGAATGTTCCCTTTCCTCCACATCTTCTCCAACACTTGTAGTCCTCTGTTTTTTTAATAGCCACCAGTCTAATAGGTGTAAGATGATATCTCATTGTAGGTTTTTTTTTCATTTGCTTAAAATGGATATGAAAGAGAGCCATAACTCCTTTCTCCATTGTTTATAAGAAAGAAAATAAGTAGTACTTTGCAGAGTTACAAAATTATTTTTTTTCCATTTGTACAATTTCTTGGTGAAAGTAGGATTTTTCTTTTTGGCATATGCATTTAGAGATTCCAAAGGCAGGCAAATCAGAACTGTGAAACCAGATGAGTTCCTTTTGTCTATGTCTGCTATGCTGATCAGGTGAGAGAAATCTGGGATTCATATTAGAAGCCCTTCTGAATGGTATAATTCCTTTATAGCTACCATTAGCTGTCAGCTTCACCATGGATATTGTCCATGTGCACTTTGAGGTAGTCATTCCTTGTAAACTTCTTATGGCAAAACTGGCATTCTACCAGTGGATGATTGGGATTATGTGTCATCTTGTGTCAGATCAGCATTTTCTTCAGGCTAAAGGCCAAGTCACAAACATCACACTGAAAAGGTTTTCTCCGGTGTGCGTCCTCTTGTGCTCATCCAGGCCTCACTTCTGGCTGAAGGCTTTGCTGCACTCTGAACATTTGTACGGCTTCTCCCTGCTGTGAGTACGGATGCGCATCTTCAATCCGTCATTTTTACTGAATCCTTTTTCACAGTAAGGGCACTGATGGGACGCTCACCTGTGTGGCTCCATATATGAACTCTCAGTGTCCCACTGATAGCAAATTTCTGGCCTCAATATGGGCAGATTTTCTCCTTTTCTCCTGTATGTGTTTTCTTATGACTTCTAAGCACTGAAGATGTACCTATTACATAGCTCACATCTGTATTTTTTGTGTCTTTCATGGACCACTTGCACATGAACATTTAAGGTATCCTTCCTTTTAAAGGTAGCATCACAGTGATGACACTTGAAAGTACTCTCACTGTTTATTAGCAGGTGTCTCTGCAAAGAAAATGGCGGCCAGAACAAAGCTTTACATTCCTCACATTGGAATGGTCTCTCTTCTGAATGGGTCTCCTTGTGATTCTTGTAAACATTTCTGTGGGAAAATCCTTTTCCACAAAGCTTGCATTTGCAAGGTTTCTCTTCACTGTGTATTACTTTGTGGGCACCAACTTGATCAAGCCTCTTGAAAGATTTATTACAAATCTCGCAATTATAGGGTCGTTTTTCTGAGTGGGTGATCACATGGCGTTTTAGCTGATTAGCTGAAATAAATTTCTTCATACACTCTTGACAATCAAATATTTCATGAATCTTTCTATGTTCCTGCAGGTTTGATGTTGAAGAACACTTTTTATTGCACACTGAACATATAAGCTTTTTCTTAGGATCTCTAGTGTGGACGTTCTCCTGGTGTCTTTTCAGGGCATCCTTGCTCTTAAACCTCTTTCCACAGCTGTTGGCTTGGCATAAAAACCGGCCCCCCCCCCCCCCCCCCCGCCAGTCTCTCTGTGCTGCTCAAAATGTCTTTGCAAAGCCTGCTTAACAGGGAATTTCTTCCTGCAGTTCTTGCACTTAAATTCTTTCTCCTCTGTGGGCTTCTGGTGCAATGTCTGAAGATGCTTGGCAAGAATTTCCTCACTGGTAAAACTCGAGTCACACTGGGGACAGGCATAGTCCTCTTTACAGCCAAGGTGATCTTTTCTGCCAGCTTTTGATTGTCCTCTAGAATTTTTAACTTCCCCTTCTTTGATCACTGTCATACTTTGCTGTTCTTCCTCATCTGCTTCCATGTCGCACTGTCCAGGTAGCCGATCAGAAGCTCTGTATCCGTTTCTATGTCTTCAATTGCCAAATAAAAAATGTTTTCTCCTTCTTGAATGGCAGCCAAGTTCTTCTGCTCCTGTGATGGTGCCTCATGAACAAAGCGAGGCCAGTTGGAGTGTCGTGGGTTGGTGACACCCAAAATGTACAGAACTTCTCCCTTACTCCCACATTAACCTGTAATCCATATTTTCATCCAAGTCTTCAGGCATTCTCCTCTCTCCAGCAAATGGTCCAAATTTTTCACCCTTTCTCACTCTGCGGGCCGTGTAGAGCCCCATCCCGTCTTGAATCTGGGAGGACTTCAGGGAGAACCTGTCCGGCACATACATGCCCAGCATTTTCCTGGCCGTGGCAACTGCCGCCTCACTCAAGCAGCAGCTCTGCGCCGGGGAGGCGATACGTCGAAATTTGGGGTGCCGGGGTGGAGAGAGGCCAATGGGGAAGGAGGAAATGGAGTTTTCCTCCCAGAATCCCCACCTCCCCGCCGATTCCAGGGCTACCATTGCTGCCCCCGGGGCATGGGGGGCACCTCCTTGTAGTTTTGGTTTGCACCTCCCTACTAGCTAGTGATGCTGAACATATTTTCATGTGCCTTTTAGCCATTTGAATTTCTTCTTTAAAGAAGTGTCTATTCAAATATCTTGCTCATTTTTCAAATGAGTTGTTTGTCTTTTTATTTTCAAGATTAGAATTTTTTTATAGACACTGGATTTTAGGCCCTTATCAGATAAATGCTTACTAAATATTTTCTCCCGTTGAGTAAGCTGCCTTTTCACTTTCTTGACAAACTCTTTTGAAGTACCAACGTTTTTAATTTTGAGGAAATCCCATTTATCTATTTAATTTTTCATTATTCGTGCTTTGGGTGTAAAGTTTATGAAACCATTTCTTACTACAAGATCTTGTAGATGCTTCCCTACATTATCTTCTAGGACCTTTATGTCTTGGCTCTTATATTAAGGTTTTGATCCATCTTGAGTCAATTTTTGTATAGGGCATGAGATGGTGATGCTCTCTCATTCTTTTGGATATGGATATCCACTTAAAAAAATAGGAATAGAAGGAAACTTCCTCAACATGAGAAAGGATATATATGAAAAACCCACAGTTAATATCATATTCAATGGTGAAATACTAAAGGCTTTCCCTCTAAAATCTGGAAAAAGATAAGGATGCCCACTGTCACCGCTCTTATTTAACATTGTGTTAGAAGTAGTTGCTCAAGCACTTAGGCAAGAAAAAGATATAAAAGGCATCCAAATTGGAAAGGAAGAAGTAAAACTTTCACTGTTTGCAGATAACATGATCCTTTACATAGAAAGTACTGAGAAATCTACAACAAATCTTCTAGAGCTGATAAACAAGTTCAGTAAAGTGGCAGGATACAAGTGGCACGATCAACATGCAAAATCAGTAGCATTTCTGTACACAAATAATGAGTAATCTGAGGAAGAAATTAAGAAAAAATTCCATTAACAATAGCAACAAAAAGAATCAAATACCTCGGAATAAACTTAAAGATATAGAGGACTTGTACACAGAAACTACACAACATTATTAAAGGAATCAAAGAAGACCTAAATAAACAGTTTTGCTTTTAAAGTCTATTGCATTTGATGTAAGTATAGTTACTCCAGCATTTTTTTGGGGGGGATGGGGGGGAGGTTACTGCATGCATGGAATATTTTTTCCAGCCTTTCACTTTCGATCTTTTGGTGTCCTTGGGTCTAAGGTGAGTCTCTTGTAGACAACATATAGTTGGCTCATATTTTCTCATCCATTCCACCACTCTGTGTCTTTTGATTGGGGAGTTTAGTCCATTAACATTCCCATTAACATTCAATGTTATTACTGTAAGTGTAGTTCTTATTTCACCCATTTTGACTGTTGGGTTTTATTTGTCCTATTTTATTTTTATCACTCTTTTTACACTTTTACTGACTTTTACTGATATAATCTTCATTTCCAGACTTTCTTCCAAACCCCCTGTCTTTTCTGTTCAGGCTGTAGTGCTCCCTAAAGTGTTTTCTGCAAAGTCAGTCTCTTGGTTATAAACTCCCTCAGTTTCTGTTTATCTGTGAATATTCCAAACTTGCCCTCATTTTTGAAAGACAGTCTTGCTGGATATAAGATTCTTGGCTGGCAGTGTTTTTCTTGCAGTATCTTAAATGTATCATACCATTGCCTTCTTGCCTCCATGGTTTCTGATGAAAAATTGGCACTTAATCTTATTGGGTATCCCTCGCATGTTATGCATTGCTTTTCTCTTGCTGCTCTCAGAATTCCCTGTCTTTGGCATTTGACATTCTGATTAGTATGTGTCTTGGAGATGGTCTGTTCAGATTTATTCAGACGGGAATACGTTGTGCTTCTTGAACACAGATATTTATGTCCTTCAATAGGGTTGGAAAATTTTCTACCGTTATTTCTTCAAATATTCCTTCTGCCCATTTTCTTTCCTCTTCTCCTTCTGACACACACATGACATGCATGTTTGCATCTTTTGCTCTCATTTTGTTCCTTGAGACCCTGTTCAATTTTTTCCACTCTTTTCTTCATCTGTTCTTTCAGAGGCCATGTCTTCAAGCTCACTGATCCTTTCTTCTGCCTCCTCAAATCTGCTGTTATATGCCTCCAGTGTATTTTTAATTTCATTTATTGTGCCTTTCATTGCCATAAGATCTGATAGTTTTATATGTATGCTTTCAAATTCTTCTTTGTTTTCATCCAGTGTCTTCTTAATATCCTTAATCTCTTTAGTCATCTGTATTAGTCAGCCAAAGGGGTGCTGATGCAAAATACCAGAAATCAGTTGGTCTTTATAAAGGGTCTTTATCTGGGGTAGAAGTCCACAGTTACCAGGCCGTAAAGCATAAGTTTCTTCCCTCACCAAAGTCCATTGCCACATGTTAGAGCAAGACAGCTGCCAATGTTTGCCAGGGTTCAGGCTTCTTGGGTTCCTCTCTTCCCAGGGCTGTGTTTTTCTCCAGGCTTAGGTCCTCTGTGTCCTCCACAAGGTCAGCTGTAGACTGTGAGGCTCTCTAGGCTTTGCTTCTCTCCACAAGGCCAGCTGCGAACTCTCAGGTGAATGGCTCATCTTTATCCCTGGGCTCATCTTTATCTCCTTCCTCACCAAAACTCCAACATCAAAACAGCTCCCTCTATCCTTTGCCTTGCCTTTTATATTTGATTCCCACCCCAGCAAGGGGTGGGGCTCAACGCTGTACTGATGTGGCCCAGTTTATGCCCTAATCATAACTTAATCAGGCCCAGATTAGCATACCAGTTTACAAGCATGATCCGATATCTATTTTTTACATTCATAATTACATCAAACTTCCAAACTGCTACACCATCTCATTGAAATTATTAAAGAAATTTGTTTGAACATCTATGATTAGTTGTCTCAACTCCTTTATGTTATTTGGAGGCTTATCTTGTTCGTTGGACTGGGCCATATCTTCCTGTTTCTTGGTTTGAATTGCAATTTTTGTTGGTGTCTTGGCATCTGACTTACTAGATGTATTTATTCTGGGCACAGTTTCTCTCTTTAGTTTAGGGCTTTCTTGCCCTTTCTCCCTTGCTGGTTGTGTAGTAGGAGCTGAGGATGTAGTTGGTACTGTAAAGCTGTGGAGGCTGAAGCTGCCTGCGTTGCCCCAGGAACCAATGAAGCTTCTCTCATCTTTCTCCTCTGCCCAGGGGTAGGGACAGAACCACAGCTGTGTGTAATAATCCAAGTCATGCAGGCCAAGACAGTCTGTAGCTGCCAGGAGAGACTGATGAAGCTTCACACCCTTTCTTCCCCTGCCTGGGTTGGGGATGTAGCTGCATGAGTGGGCAGCAATCTATACCATGCAGGTCCAAAATGACTGCAGTTGCCAAGGTAAAATGATGTTGCACCAGCACCCCTCCTCCCCTGCCCACTCCCCTGCCAGAGGAGGGGATGGACCCTCTGGAGTGCCAAACAATCTAATCTGTATGGGCCTAATGCACCTGTAGGTGCCCTGAGAGGCTGAGGGAGTATTTCCTCTTCTACCCTTTAGGGGGTGGGGATAGAACCACAGGAACCCATCAACTCAGTCCCTGTAGGCCAAAAGTGCCTGCAGTTGCCCAGAAAGGCTGTGGAAACACCAGCCCCCTCTTATCCTATTGGGGGTTGGGAGTGGTTCCACAGGTGGCCAACAGTCGAGTTTGTGCAGGCCAAAAGCACCTGCAGTTGCCCTTAGAAGCTAAGGAAACACCAACCCCCTCCTATCCTATGGGTGGGGGTGGGAGTGGAGATGGAATCAAAGTTGCTTAACAAACCAGTTTGTGCAGGCCAAAAGTGCCTGCAGTTGCCCATTGAGGCTGAGGAAACACAGATCCCCTCCTATCCTATTGGGGACAGGGAGGAGCTACAGGTGTCTGAGTATCCAGTCTGCATGGGCCAAAAGCACCTGCAGTTGCCCAGAGAGGCTGAAGAAACACCAGTCCCCTCTTATCCTATGGTGGTGGAGGGGTGAGATGGAATTGAAGGTACTCAGAAAACCAATTTGTGCAGACCAAAAGCATCTGCAGTTGCCTGTTGAGGCTAAGGAAACACAGCTCCTCTCCTATCCTATTGGGGGGCAAGGATGGAGCCCCAGGTGTCTGACTATCCAGTCTCTGCTGGCCCAAAGCACCTGCAGTTACCCCTAGAGGCTGATGCAAATTCCGCCAGCTTCCTCCCTGCCAGAGGTGGGGCTGGAGCCTAGGCTAGGGCTGCAGTCCGATCTGGGTGGAAAGAAGCCGGTCTTTACCATCCCTGTGATTTTAAGTCAGCCCTGCTTCCCCTCAAGCTGGGGGGCAGGAGCTAGAATGGTGGCTACCAGCCTCTTTCCCACTTGGACAGTTTCAAACTTTAGCTGTACTTAGGATTATACTTTAGCCAGCCAAATTTACTAACCAGTAGCTGAAGTCAGTGGCCAACCATCTCTTCCTCCCCAATTTTTGGGAAATGGAGCTTCCAACTCCAACTACAGAATAGCCCCCGAGGTGGCTTGTGCCACCCGTGAAGGATGGACACCAGTCTCCGTAGCATGGAGTGCTCTAATGCAACTTCCCTGCAGATGGGCAGTCTCCTCCTTCCATTCTTTCAAGGATGTTGCAGGATGTTTTTCTGGTCACCTGGGCCCCCAAACATGTGCTTTAGATAGCTCTGGATGATTACAAAATGCCCTGTAGGACAAACTGACTTTTGAAGCTCCTTACTCAGCTACCATGTTGCCCCTCCCCTTCTATCTCTCTTTCTTCAGCAAAAAATAAGCTGATAGGGTCTTAAAATGTGATTCTTCCCAGTGGTATTCCTATATTTTAAAAAAGATACTAAAGACAAAAATCTTTCAAAGGTCCATTACTCCAAATTCATATCTAATGCTGGAATCCAAGGCATCTGGTCACCTATTCTTCCTCATTGAGCCTGCCCAGCAGCACTTCTCAGCCTTGGGAACACTTGGAACAGCCTCTGAGCTGCTGGCAAAAAGACAGAGGGAGGTTTTCTCCTCATTTTTGTTATCCTAATTCCCTTGTTTTATGACATTTAACCAGGTGGGCTCCATCTGCATTTTTACATTGGTCAGATTATCCTTGCCTTTAAAGAGTTGTCCTAGCATTTGGCCTGAGCAGATTTGCAAGCAGATAAATACTTCATCTCCCCAGCACATTAACTGATGAGCAACACCCACCTGTGTCTAGGGAGGCCTTCCTTCTCAGCTGGCAAAGACCATAAATCCACTACACAGTGTCCCCACAGGAGTCCACAGAGAAATGTAGTGCTCACCTGCCCCTCAAGGTAGTTAAAAGGCACCCTACATGAGGACCAATTTGAAGTAACACCACAGGGCCTTGTCAGTCCCTCACGTGGTTTAAAGATCATTAGTCCAGATTGAGAATTTCCAGGTACTTTCAAGGTTGGGTACTCATCACTCACAACTTTGAACAAAGTCACAAAAAGATTTTTTTAAGTGTTTATGCTATATTTCTGGCTGCAAGTATTGCCCTGGATTTTCTGCTTTAAAAAGCAAGCTGGATTCATAGCATTTAAAGTCAAGAAGGTTATATTATGAGCCACAGACTTGGTAATAAGCAGGGTGAAAGAACAAACATTTATTGAGTGCCTACTGTGTGCTCAAAGAACCTAACTTTGAGCTTAGTGGAGCATGAGATGTGATCTCCATTTCCAGGAGGCTCCAGTAGAGGAGATTTATTATGGACAGCTGATACTTGTGCCTGCCGGAGTCTCTTTCCCTTTAAACTTATCTCAGATATCTGATTTCTTTTGGGGAAATATATCTACTCCACTCTCATACTGTGATTTTGTTGCACTTCCCCTTCCCAGATTCCGTAGAGGATCACATGACTCAGACTTAACCCAATCAGACTGTTCCATCCCTCTGACCATGGTGTTTGGTTGATAAATGGGCATATGAACCAAGGCTGGCCCATCAGATTCATTTCTAGGATTTTCATTGGAGCTATTGGGAAAGAGCCTTGCTCTTTCTGCCTGTTTTTCAGTTGGTAAGATGGTGGTTTGTAGTGTCTGGTGATTATATGCTTCCCATTTTACAATGAAGGAACTAAAGCACAGAGAAGTTAAGTCACTCATATAAGGTTACAGAATCAGTTGAGGGCACAACTGGGATTCTAGTCCAGACACCTTTGTTCCAGAATCCATGTCTGCCAGGGTATCTGTCAACCAATCCATACCCTTCTCATTACCAGCCAGAAGACAACTCTTTTACTCTTTCCATAGCTCTTCCTTCCAAAAAGAGTTCTCTTTCAGGACTCAGTCTCTCAGGTCTCTGGCTTGAGTGCACATCATGGTTTAGTAGGACTGATCTCTGGGTGAGGAACACAAGAACCACAAAGTAGGAGCAAGTTAAGGCAAACAGTCAACTAGAGTGCCTAGAATAGGGTTCTTGACCTGCTGTGACCCCTTTGAGAATACAATGATAGCAATCTTCCACTCCCCCCAAAAAAGTTTGTATATGATTAAGGAGATGTATAAAGCAAGTTCTTCTGATTGCAAAGGATGTAAATCCAAATCAAACCAGCATGGTAAAAAATGGGAATGTACTAATTCAAATAACTGTGGCAAGAACAAGGATGAAGCTAAGCCCAAGGGACAACTGGAAGCAGAGCCAAAGATTTTTCTCTGCCTTTTTTGTGCATAGACTTTCTTTTTTAAAGCAGAAAGTACAGTTACCATATAAAACCCTCACATGCCCACATGATTTTACTTATTATTAATGTTTTGCATTAGTGTAGCACATTTGTTACAATTGAACCAATATTATTAGAATTATTAACTAAAGTCCATAGTTTTCATTAGGGTTCACTTTGTATTATACAGTTCAATGTTGTCTTTAAAATTTTTTTTGTTGTGATAACACATATACAACTTAAAATTTCCCATTTTAACCACTTTCAAATGTACAGTTCCATGGTGTTAATTACCTTCACAATGTTGTGGTACTCTTATCACCATTCATTTCCAAAACTTTCCCATCACTCCAAACAGTAACACTGTACCCATTAATAACCCTATTTCCCATCCCCTTTTCTGGTACCCTGTAATCTACTTTCTGTCTTTCTGAATTTGCATATTCTAGTTATCTCATGAAAGTGAGTTCATATAATATTTGTTCTTGTGTATGGCTTATTTCACTCAACATGATATCTTCAAGGTTCATCCACATAGCATGTTTCAGAACATCATTCCTTTTTAATGGCCAAATAATATTCCATTGGGTGAATATACTACATTTTGTTTATCCATCCATCCATTGATGGACCCTTAGATTGCTTCCACATTTGGCTATTACGAATAATGCTGCTATGAACATTGGTGTACCAATATCTGTTCAAATCCCTGCTTTCAATTCTTTGGGGTATATGCCTAGAAGATAGATTGCCAGGTCATATGGTAGTTCTGTTTAATTTTTTTAGGAACTGCCAAACTGTTTTCCACAGCAGCTATGTCATTTTACATTTGCACCAGCAATGTACTAAGATTTCTATTTCTCTGCATCCTTGTCTGCACTTGTAATTTTCCAAATTTTTAATAATAGCTATTCTAGTTAGGTTGAAGTGGAATCTCACTGTTTTTGCTCTTTTGGGGGCTTTTAAAATTTTTATTGAAATAGATCATACATACGTGAACATACATAAAAAATAAGTATATGGTAAAAATTGTGAACTTACAAAACAAACATGCACAGCATACAGGACTCTCATACATCACCTCACCAGCAATACCTTGCATTGTTGTGGAACATTTGTTACAGATGATAAAAGAATATTGTCAAAATATTACTACTAAATGTAGTCCCTATCTTACATTTGGTGTACTTTTCCCCAAACCCAACCTGTTATTAACACCCTTTATTAGTATTAAATATTTGTTATAGTTCACGTGAGAATGTTCTTATATTTGTTCTGTTAACCACAGTCCATCATCCACCACAGCATGTACTATTTCATGCCTTGTACAATCCACTCAAAGTGTATACTCAGCAGCTCTCATTTTCATCACAGAGTTTTGTTGTCATTGCCTCAGTCAATTTTAGAAAGTTTGTATTATGCCAAAAGGAAAAATCCCATACCCCCAAATACCCCCTTATTGTTGACCCTTAAAATTGATATAGTATCTTCTTTGTCATTGCTACAAAAATATTACAATATTACTGTTAACTATTGTCCATACATTACACCAGTTGCAGTTTTCCTATGTATCACCATATTTTTAACACTTTGTAATAGTTTTGATTTTTATTTCCCTAATAGCTAATGGTGTTGAGCATATTTTCATGCGCTTATTGGCCATTTGTATTTTTTTTTTTTTTTTTTTTTTTTTTTGAGAAATGTCTATTCAAGTCCTTTGCCCATATTTTGACTGGATGGTTTGTTTTTTTGTTGTTGAATTGTAAGAGTTTTTAAAAAATATATATTCTAGGTATTAAACTCTTATCAGATATATGGTTTCCAAATATTGTCTCCATTTTGTAAGTTGTCTTTTCACTTTCTTGATAATGTCCTTTGTTGTACACAATCTCTGACACCCTTTTAGACATTGTAAACAACGTGGTTGAAGTTGAGTCTCATTTCACATTAAGAAAGCACATCTGTGCCCAAGCTCCAATTCAAAAATATCCTAGGGATGAACTCCAATTAGCCGTGGGTTATGGGCCCACCCCTGAGGCCATGAGAGCAGAGAACTGGGGCCAGCAGCAGCCACCAGCCAAGGTGGCTTCTACTGAGAAGAAGAGAGGGTGTGAGGAAGACAAAACAAGAACAGCCTCAATAAAGAGCCCAGGTAGGACCCTGGGTCTAGAACCTATAACTGAGTCTAAAAATCTAAAGGAGAGACAGAAAGAAGAAAATTGAGGATATTACAAGAATAGTTCAGAAAAACATTGACCTCACTCTCAAATTTCTGAATAGTTCAAAAGAATTGTTTTGAGTGAAGTTATCCAGGATGTGGCCTCCAACTTTTCTTCTCTATTTGGCTACGAATTAATAACACAGCTCATATACCCATGCCCTCCCAAAGGGAAAATTACTTCTGAAAATAAATAGATGAAATGGATTTCCTACTGGGAAATATCATGTGAGAATTAAGTTTCTACCATTTCTAAACTTTAAAAGAGAAATAGGAGAATAGATCAGATTAACCTTGTCCAGGCTTTCTGTATCCCATATTAATTACGCAAAATAATTAGAGAATGCTCAAGCGGGCTTTCTAAAGGCATCCCCAACTCCAATTTAAGCCCCTTTCAATCTGTCCTTTGCATAGATGCCAAGCTAATTTGTCTAAAACACTACTTTGTTATGATTCTTTGTAAATTCCTAGTACTTGAAACCACACACAGTGGGAATCCGCCCTCCTACACCAATCTCATCTCCAAATACTCCAGTAGGGGCTGTCTCCTCAATCCTCCAAAGCTTCTTGTTTATTTTTACCTCTGGCATCCTCAACTCCTCCTTTCAACTCCCCCCAAACCTTCCCACTGTTTAAAGCTTGGTTCAAGTTCCACCTTTGTAGAGGACTAGCAAGTGGCATAGAATGTGCTGGCCATTTGCCTTTCATTCTCAGTTTCATTACTTCCCTTCCCCTGCTCTGCTCTGCATGCAGAAGCTGACCCTTGCAAATTTTGTTTCCCAGGCTTCCTTGTGAACTGGCTCCCGGAAAGGTTCATCCAATGGCAGATGAGAAGCCAGAGGAGTAACATCTCTGGTAGTGACTACTGTCTTCCATGGCCAGCCCTAGCTTCTAGGTTCTGTTAATAAACAGCCTCCTGCTGCTACTAATCTCTGGGCTGCCTCACTAATCCTGTTTGGCTTCCCAGATTTTCCAACACCTTTGCACTGAGTCCTCCAAATTAAATTCTCTTTATTTAACCACCTGGTGTGTATTCATTTTTCTTGACTGAACCCTGTCTGAAACATAGGACCACTATGGCCTCTGCCTTCTCTGACCTCCCATAAGAGACATTGTATATATCACTTGTTTCAGTAATGTTTCTTAACTTTTAAAAAATAATGCAATTTGTGTTATTTCAAATAGGACAAAATAATTAACAATGAAAAGGAAGTTTGCTTCTCATTTGAGATAACCAGTCCTCTGTTTAGTGTAATCCAGAGTTAATAATTCTTACATATCCTTCCAGAGATTTTATATGCATGTGTGTGTATATATATATATATATATATATATATATATATATATATATATATATGTTTTTATTAACAATGTGAGTATACTCTATACACAGTTCTGCAATTTGCTATTTTCATTTAATAATATCTTTTGGAAATCTTTCCTTAACTGCATATATAGATCTACTTAAACCTTTTTGTTGGCTGCCTGGAATCTCTTTGTATGGAATACCAAGGTTTATTTAACCAGTTCCCTATGGATGGATATTTTGGCTGTTTCCTATATTTCACTATTATAAACCATCTTGCAATGATTATCCATGTATGTAAAACTTTGGTCATACTAATAGGTTTATTGCATACTAATAGGTTGAATAAATTCCTACAAGAAGATTTGTTAAGGTAAATGGTACGTGAATTTTCATTTGCCAGATGTGGCCAAATTGTCTTTCAAATAAATTGTACTATTTTACACCAAGATTATGTGCAAGGACCTGTTTACCCACAAACTTGACAAAAATGAGTATCATCAAAGGTTTTCATATCTGGCAATTTGGTAGATGAAAAATGATACCTTATTCCCTATCATTCTAGATGGAGTTGTCTCCTCCATCTCCCAAAGCATCATGCTTACTTTAAATGCACTTTTCAGTATTTATTATTACCATTACTAATAATAGCTACCATTATCCAGGACTTCTATGTGGCAGACACTGTGCTAATGAGATTTGTGTCCATTTTTTCCAAACTCAACAATCCTTTTTTTAAATGTTACAAGAATTTATTTTATTATTTTATTTTTAAAGAAGCTTTAGATTACATAAATGGTACATCAAAAATATAGAGGATTCCCATATGCCCCACCTTTCCCCCTTACTAACAACATCTTTCATTAGTTTGGTATATTTTTCACGATTTATGAATACATATTGAAGCATTGCTACTAACCAGTTTACATCAACAATCTTATAAGGAAGGTTATTTCCCTCATTTTACAGAGGGAAACAATAGAGGTTTAGAGAGGCCAAATTCAAGTAATTTGTTCAAGGCCTGAAAGCTGGAAGGGTGCAGAGGCTGGGATTCTATAATCCAGAACAGCTTATCCCCTAAGGTTTTGCTCTTTCCTCCACAGTATATGGTCTATTTAATCACATTTGGCCCAGGAATGTTAATCTTCTATTTTCAATATGGTTATCAGCTTCTTCAGATTCTTAAAGGTAAAGACAATGTCTTATACTGTTTGATAAGTGAATAGAGTACCAAACTCAATTAGAATCTGTTTATCACATAAAATTATTGTCTGAAGATACTACTTACCCACAACAGTGCTTTGTAAATTGTGAAGTACCTTGTAAATAATGAAGTTAAATGATTTTTTCATATTCTAGCAGCTAGCACAGGGCCTGGGACAAAACAGGAACTTAAAAAGTATTTGTTGAATAAATGAATGAATGACTTTTGACTTGTATTTAGAGCAGCTTTCCTGAAAACATGCCCAGATGACTAGTGAACTAGAAGAAGACTGAAAGATGCTCAGGACCCATAAAGTCCCAAATATGTTATGCTGGATTTCCCAAAGACATCATTTATGGGAGCTCTTTTATGTCTTTCAGTAATCAAGCAGAACACACATACACAGCATAATTCCTGCTCCTGCTAAATGGCCTGGATAGAAGAGGATAAAAGGGGATAATCATAGCACATAGATGGGAGCTATGGTCCCCCCAATCCAGAACTCTGCTTCTAATGGGGCATCTAAAGGAGGGAGTGAAGAAGCAGCCACACTTCTACCAGGATGGTAAGGTACACCCCACAAGAAACTTGAACTCCATTACAAGATAGCAGGAATATAATAATCCATAGATTTACTTAAGTTAAAAAAATATATTAGGGAACAGATGTAGCTCAAGGGCCTGTTTCCCATGTACAAGGTCCCGGGTTCAATACTTGGTACTTCCTAAAAACAAACAAACAAACAAACAAACAAACAAACAAACAAACCAAGGGAAAAAAAAAAAAAAAACCACAATTCTCATTAGGGAATGGATGTAGCCTAGTGGTTGCCTGCTTCCCATGGACAAGGTCCTGGGTTCAATCTCCAAGACTTCCTAAAATATCTATAGCTGAATCTATATATATCTATATATCTGCAGTCTCAGCTTCCTCTCAAGATCAAGAATGTCATAGATTCACTACCTGTGTATTAATTTACTACCAGTCTTTATTGATGATCTCTTCAAACTTTATTTTGGTGGAGGACTTATTTTATTGTTCTTAAGATGAATATTGAGTAGTTTATTTCTAAGATTTCTTATTTAATTATAAAAACATTAAAAGTTTTGAATTATTTCCTTTATACCACAAGTCAGTCAGTCAATTGATGCTAAATTATTTATCTTGAAATGCACTTGTGAAGAAGACACACAAGTTTCTTACCCTGATGGAGCTTCATTCCAGAGGGAGGGCAGGAAGACAACATGCAGGTCTGATAAGTGTTATAAGAAAAGAAAACAAGGAATAGGATTGAAAGTGACTGGGGAAACTGCTTTAGGCAGGTAGTCAAATAAAGCTTCTTTGAGGAGACAATATTTATATTGAAACATGAATGAAAAGGAAACAACCAGGCAAAGTCTGAGAATTGCACTACCCAAATTGGTAACCCCTATCTAACTAAATTAATTTAATTTATTTTGAATAAATATAAAAATGCAAATTAATTAAATTTAAGTAACATTTAAAACCCAGTTTCTCAGTTACCCTAGTCACATTTCAAGTATTCAATGGCCACATATGGCTAGTGGCTACTGTATCGGACAGTACAGATATAAAACCTTCCCATTTATCATCACAGAAAGTTCTATTGGACAGCCCTGGTCTGAGGGAACAATTTTCAGGCAGAAGAAAAGATGAAAGTGAAAGCCCTGAGATGGGAATTACCTAATCACCTTGGCATTCTGCTGGACTGAACAAAGGGCAGTGTGGCCAAAGGGATCGATGGCATGGAGAAAAGTAAGCGAAGAGGCTGGAAAGTCAGGCAGGGGCAGGTTATGTAGGTCTTTATAGGCCATGGAAGAAAGCCTGGAGTTTTATTCTGGTTGCTATGGAGATCCTCTGAAGTGTTTTAAGTGGGGTAGGGAGGGAGGGGATAAGGGGGTGACATGCTCCGATTCTGCTTTAGAAAAATCATTCTAAAGTTTCTAAGATAAAGGATTTCCATATCATTAATCCCGAAATAAATTTTCATTTCAGTTGTGATATTCTCTTTGAATTAAAAATTATTTTAAAGACAGTTGGAATTTTCTTAAATTTCAGAGCAGGTGGATTGTCTTTTGGTGGGGAAATTGTGATTTCCTTGACTCCTCCTTTTGCTGCATCATAGTCAGAAAATGTAGCCTAAAAGGTTTACAATTTGGAGAATTTATCAATGCTGTAACAGAGCAAAGGGACAGTTTCTATAAACAGTTTGTGAGCATAAGAAGAAAATTTAAAAGGAATGTATGTTCACTATTTATAAGGTAAATATATTTCAATTTCTTTAATTGTGTTATTCAAAACATTCACATCATTTTTATGCTTTAATTGGTCTGTCAAATTACAAAGGAGCTACATCAAAATATTCTAATATTAATATAATCTTACAAATTCTTCCTACATTTCTAAGCATTTCTGTAATACCTATTTTCCTGCTTTTCCTGCTTAGTTGCTTGCTGCATAAAGTTTCATAAGTATTATTTTCTTCTTTGTGTAGTATATATTTTGCTAACAAAATTTTCTCTTCCTTTTAATGCTTTTGGCCTACTGAATTCTTTGCAATGACTGTATATTTATAGCATGAGCTACAATATTTGTTTAGCTATTCCTCTACAGATAGAAATTTAAATTTTTCCCCAAATTTTCCTATTTTCAACAATGCTCTTTCTCTTAAATCATTTTAAGCATGTAATTTTCAACTCTGTTCTTTTGATGAAGATGAAGAAAAAAAACATAAGCCAATATACCTTAGGACCTTGTGAGATGTTTTCAATAGCAGGGCCTTAAAGGATATGAGTGATGCATTTTTAAAATTAAACTTTCTCCCCACTTGATCCACTTCTATAATTCCTGATACTTGGGAATCAATTATACTATCATATCACCAGAACTAGAGACAGCAAAAAAAAATTACATGAACAGCTTCCTGTAAGTTAGAAATTTAATATTAGTGATAAATGTACAGAATGATTCACCAGATAACTGAGAACAAAGTAAGAGTATTCAGAATAGAAGAAATCTTGCAGATGGTACAAAGATAACTTTGACATTTAATCCAACAGTATAAAACTGAATGAGATCAGAGGGACTTTGAAATTACAGTTCCATATGGCTGCTGTTACAGAAAATCACCAAGGACTTTTACTGAGTTTGTTGAACACTACTTATAATAAAAAATTGTTATCATCCAAGGAAGGAGGAAAAATCATTGGTTGCAAAGGAAGACACCCCATTGCTGTAATTCAAATGAAATCACTGGTACATTTGTCACACTGCAGAGAACACCATCTCCTGCCTTTTCCCATAGAATTATTAATGGGAGATTGGAGATTATTTGATAAAAGACTGGCAGGGAACTACTTTGAGCAAACAAGTGTCAGTAACACTCAGAGAAGCAGGTGCTGATGAATAAAACATTGTGGTGGTGGAGTACAGTGAGGTGTGAAGATGATTTGGACATGCAGTATGTGGGGACTGATTTGAGTGACACAGCCCATTCTGGGTGAAGAAAAATAAAACAATCATAAGCTTCAAAAAAGATATTTCCTGCCAAGAAATCTATAATGAGATTTTTTGAAATATGACATTTCTTTTACAGTGATTCCTGCCTTTGAGATGCAACTCAGGCCAACGAAGGATTCAAGATGAGAATAGAAATAGCTCTAGAGAAAGTATCATCTCCCCCTATATTCTGAGATAAAATTCAATTAGGCTTTCCCCTCAATCAAAAATCTCCATGGTGTCCAGGCTGAGGGCCTGCCACATCTGTAGCTCACCTATCAAATGGGAGGAATGGCTGGCAAAGAACTATTAGAAACACACACACAGCAAAACTCACCTGCAAACCATATTGTTCAATGTCCGGTGCCTTTGAAGGGAAGATTTCACTGATTTAGTAAAATTCATGTCATTTTCTCCTTAATGGATACAAATTTCCCCTTTTTTCCTGGCTACTGAGGTCCCCCTGGCTTTTATGTTCAACAATGAAAGGATCCCCATTGTATAAGCATCCATTTCCTGCTAAACTCTGAACATTTGAGTAAAAAACTCTTTTTCCTGTCCAGTCTCAATGTTGAAAAATCTTGAACTACTTTGGTCAAATGGCCTTAGACTCAGTATCAATGACTTGTTAACTAGTTCTTTTCTTCCATGTGAAAACATTGTTACATTTCCAACGAGAAATAATAAAAACTGTGTGAAGATCTTATAGTTTTGTAGTTGGCCACTCATTTCTCACTTGATCCTTATAAAATTCCTTATTACTGCTAATTTTGATATGTAATTAATTTGTCAAAGATTATACAACCAACAAATGGAAAAGCCAGAGTTTGAAACCAGGTTGGGCTCCAAAGCCCATTATTTCCACTCTCCTTCAGTACTTATGAAGGGAAATGGAACTTTGTAAAAATAACTTTTTGGGGGAACTTTCTATGTGCCAGAAACTGTGCTAAGAGCCACAAGGCATCAATTCCTTACCAAAAACTTGTTAGGAAAGTAGTATCATCAGCTCCACTTTATAGAGGAGGAAACACACTTGAAGAATAGAAACTCAGAGCTGAAGAACAAATCAGGGAAGTTGTCTCCCAAAGTTCTGTCATTAAACTACTGAGGCATGCTACCTCCTGTGAAAAGCTCATTTCCTTCTCAGGAAAGGAGGGAGTGTTATCTGCTCTCTAAAGCATAGTGTTTTAGATCAGATTACTCCAAAAATAAAAATGGTCTTCCTCTCTCTGGCAGTTTCCTAGAATGATGTAACTTTGGTGCGGATCCTGAGGCCACAAGGCTCCATTGAGGCTGAACGCCAACCTTGGACCACAGCCTCGGATCGCTCCCTTCTGAATACAACACATGGCACAGTTCACACTATCTCAAGGGAGATAAAAACCTGGTGGAATTTGAGAGGTTCTAGAGAACAATGAAAACAAAAACCCAACTGATCAACACTTATTGAAGGAGCTCTAATGTGTGAGGGGCAGGAACAATGAAGGCTGAGAAGATATATGGCTGAGCTGGATATTGAACCTTGTCTTGGTGACCAAATCATGCTATAAGAATTAGGGTATCCCCAAAGGAAGTCTTATTTTACAGTTTACTTATTTTACAATTTGCTGCTGTGGAGGCATGTGCCTTCTAGCTGCATCACTTCCCACACCTCTTTGCCACTCTCTCTATTTCTCAGTCATTTCCAGCCTCATTCACTGATGACTCATATTTGGCTCAAGTCAGCCATCCTTCCCCATGGTTGACCCTATCATTTCGATGGTTCAGAAAGCCCTCTCTCTTCCCATGAAATCCTATCATTCGAGTAGGTTCACTCATCAACCATCTACCACACCAATTCTCCAACTTAAGGGGGGGCCTACAGTCATGGACTTTTCTTTATTTTTCTTCCTCTCCATGGATCTTTTCCACTTCTCACCTCTCTCCCTATGCCAGCTAGGATCTAATGCCCATAACTTCACTTCTCTTCTGTCTTTACAAAGCACCTACCTTGACTCCAACCCTGAATGAATGTGGCTACCTGTTTCTCCATGGTTGCATCTGGACTGCTGAACATTGCTGAAGAAAACTACAAAAGTGGACATGTTGGTACTACTAGGAACTTGTATCACCAACTTCAAATGCCCAGGAAACTTTCTATGTTTTTACAGTCACTTTATGCTCTTTATTAATTTTCAACCTTTTCTCATCTTCTTATATCTCAGATTCCCTTGCCTTCTTACCTACTGCTTATCCTTAAAATCAAATATTCCAATGTTCCTGCACCAGCTCTGTAGCATCTACTTGTGGGTCCCTTGCTTTACCAGAAAGTGTACCCATTCCCCAGTTTCCATGGGAGTCAGTTGTTAATGATTCACACCTGCACCCTTCTCTGAAAGGTAAGAGCTCCCTTCCCCAGAGATACCTGGGAGGTTATGCACACCAACCCCCTTCTGAAGAGGAATCAGTGGCTAATCACTGATTGATGTAAGATTATAAAAGCCCGGCTCCCTTACCTTAAGGAGAGATAAACTCTGCGGGAGCAATTGACACTCCAGAGCTCTCTGTGATATCAGGCTGAGGGTAGACCTGAAGTCATGTATTTGTCTTGCTTTTGCCTTGCACCATCCTGCTTCCCATACTCCTTATACTTTGAAAGATCACACTCAATAAATCAGTGGCACAAAAAGCCTTATATCAGGACTTATAGGAAGATGGAGTTGGAGTAAGTTGGCAGGACTCAACTCTTTCACACACACACAAACACACACATATGCACACATAAACATACACACACTGGAGGAAGGGCTAAAAGCTATCTGAGGGAGCTGCTTTGGGGATCTGCAGACCAAGAGGGTGCTGCGCATCATCCAGGAGGGAGAGGGACAGAGAGACAAAGATATCAAAGGAAAATCAGAACACAGACAACCACAAGGATATAGAATAAATGGAACCAAGTGTCAAAGAGGAACCTTAACACAAAACAAAATAAAATAAAACCCTAGCGTAGAAAGAGAAGCTAACCATCTGAATAAGTGCATCAAGATAAACAGATGCCTAGACAAAAACAAAAGATTACTAGTCATACTAAGAAACAGGGAGACATGGCCCAGTCTAATGAACAAACTAAAAAACAGAAGTAGATGCAGAATGTGGAACAACTACTCAAAGATGTCCAAACAAATATCATGAATCAACTTAATGAGGTGAAGGAAGAGGTAAAGGATATAGAGAAGACACCGGGGGTGGGAAGATGGCATCAAAGTAAGTAGGCAGGGCTCAACTCCTTCACGAAAACAACAGAGGAAGGGCAAAAAGCTATCCAAAGGAGCTGCTTTGGGGATCTGCAGACCAGGAAAGTGTACATCATCCAGGAGGGAGAAAGACAGAGAGACAAAGAGACCAAAGGAAAACCATGAGTTACTTGCTCTTGTGGCTGGGAACAGCACATATACCCCACCCTTAAGATGAATAGCCTTGGTAAAACTGCTGGCTCACTGCAGCCAACTGAGTTGGAAAGAACATTCTCCTCCCTGGGAGGAAGAGGGGTCTGGTGGACGGTGGAGAGTGGCTTCTCTTCAGTGAGTTTGACCAGTTGAGCCCCCTTTGCATCTCAAAAAAGACCCCAGCCAGCACTAAAATAGCCCCAGGGAGAGGGGAGCAGGGATCTGATCAGGCAGGCTGTCACATCCAGCTTTCCTGGAAAAGAAAGGAACTAGGTCAGTGAGGGAGTAGGTGGAGACATGTGCCTAACCAGTCCAGGAGAGAAGGAAGCCAAGAGAGATAGCAAAGTGTTAGGAGTCCAATTTGCCTGAGGGAAAAGGGGCAGGGAGAGACAGATAAAATTCCAGAAGCCTAGCTAACCTGTAAAGTGAGTATAGCTCAGTGTAGGAATGCCTGCTTTGCATATATGAGGTCCTTGGTTTGATTTCTGGTACCTCCTAAGGGAATGGATCCAGACAGTGATCCACTAGGTTGCCAGGCACCCAGGTGGCACCTTCTAACAGGGAACTTATAGACTGAGATTTTTTTTGTTGTAGGTTTTTTGATCTGTTATTTTTTATTTTTTATCTTTTTAATTTATTTTATTTTATTATTCTTTATTTTACTCACTAAAACCGGGTACCTTACTTGTAGAGGGCAGGATGCAGGGGGATTGATTGATGAATATCGGAAGCCTGAGGTAATTCTTAGGGGCCTAAGAAGGAAGCCTGTTTTCCCTGGGTTGGTTTATTTTTATTTTTGTTTGTTTGTTTGTTGTCTTTTCTCTTCTTTGTTTCCTTTTTTTCTTTTCCTGTTTTTTTCTCCTTAGTTTATTTTCTTTCTTTCATTTTCCCCTCTTCTGTTGCTTTTTTTCCATTCTACCTTTTGTTGTTTGGTCTTCTTTTTTTCTTCTTCTCCTCATCTCATCTTTCCAGTATTTTATTTTATTCTATTTTTTTCTATTTTTCTTTTTTCATTTTAAAATTCCACCTTTTTATTCTTATTCCATTGTATTTTTAATGATTTTTTTTCACTCTTATTACTTATTTATTTTCCTGGCTCTTTTATGGTTCCTTTTATATCTTTTAAAATTATTACTATTATTCTTTTTCTCTTCTTCTCTTTTACATTTTCTATGGTCTTAACATTTTGTCATGAGAACACAGACAACTACAAGGACATAGAATAAGTGGAACAAAGTGTCAGAGGAAACAGACCCCCCCCACACACACACAAACTAGAGAAGAAAGAGAAGCTAGCAATTTGAATAAGCCCATCAAGGTAAACAGATACCTAGACACCAACAAAAAATTACAAGCCATACTAAGAAACAGGAAGACATGGCCCAGTCTAATGAACAAAGTGAAAAACAGGAGGAGATACAGAACATGGAACAACTTATCAAGGATGTCCAAACAACTATCATAAATCAACTTAATGAAGTTAAGGAAGAGATAAAGGATATTAAGAAGATACTGTGGGAATATACTGAAGAATCATAAACATACATAAAAATATAACAGATCTGATGGGGACGAATGGCACAATGTAAGAAATTAAAAATACGCTGGAAGCACTTATCAGCAAATCTGTACAGACAGAGGAAAGAATCAGTGACATCAAAGATAGTACATCTGAAATTGGACAGACAGTAGAACAGACAGACAAAAAGATAGAAAAAAATTGATCAGGGACACAGGAAATTGAATGATAACACAAAACACACGAACATTTGCACTACAGCCATCCCAGAGGGAGAAGAGAAGGGAAACGGGGCAGAAGGAGTGTTGGAGGAAATAATGGCTGTAAATTTCCCAACTCTTTGGAGGGACATGGATGTACATGTCCAGGAAGCACAGCACACCCCAAAAAGTATAAATTTCAACAAGCCTACATGAGACATGTACTTATCAAATTGTCAAATGCTGAAGACAAAGAGAGAATACTGAAAGCAGCAAGAGAAAAGAGATCCATCACATACAAGGGAAGATCGATAAGATTACACACTGATTTCTCATCTGAAACTTTGGAGGCAAGAAGACGGTGGTATGACATAGTTAAGGTTCTAAAAGAAAAAAAATTCAGCCAAGAATTCTGTTTCCAAGAAAATTGCATTTAAAAATGAGGGAGAGTTCGAAATATTCACAGATAAACAGAAATTAAGAAAGTTTGTCAATAAGAAGCCTGCACTTCAGAGGGAGTTCTGCAGGTTGAAAGGATAAAACAGGATAGAGAGGGTTGGAGGAGAAAATAGAAAGGAAGATTATTAGTAAGAATAACTAAAAAGATTAAAAGAGAACTAAAAACAAAATATGATATATATAAATGTAAAGAAAATATGGCTAATGTAAGTACTGCTTTTTGAGTAATAACACTGAATGTTAATGGATTAAACTCTCCAAATAAAAGATCCAGATAAACAGAATAGATAAGTAAATATTACCCATTTATATGTTGTCGACAAGAAATTAACCTTAGACCCAGGGATGCAAGGAGGTTACAAGCGAATGGTTGGAAAATGATTTTACATGCAAACAATAATCAAAAAAGGGCAGGAGTAGCTATACTAATATTGGACAAAATTTTAAATGCAAAACTATTGTAGGAGACAAAGAAAGGCGCTATATATTAGTAAAAGTGGTCATGTATCAAGAAGAAAGAACGGTCATAAACATTAATGGATGCCCTAAAATACATGAGGCAAACATTAGAAAAACTAAGTGGAGAAATAAATACCTCTAAAATTATGGTGGAAAACTTTAATACATAATTTTTACCATTAGATAGAATATTTCAAAAGAGGGTCAATAAAGAAACAGAGATCTTGAATAATACATTAGAGGATCTAGACCTAATAGTGAGATACAGAATATTACACCCAAATACAGCAGGATATACATTCTTCTTAAGTGCACATGGATTATTCTACAGGATAGACCACACGCTAGTTACAGAACAACTCCTAACAAATTCAGAAAGATTGAAATTATATGAAGTAATTTCTCTGACCACAATGGAATGAAACTGGAAATCAGTAAGGGGCAGAAAACCAGAATAGGCACAAACATAGGGAAGTTAAACAACACACTCTTAGACAATCAGTGGGTCAAGGAGGAAATTGCAAAAGAAATCAATAACTACCTTGAAATGAATGAAAATGAGAATACAATGTATCAAAACTTATGGGATGCAGCAAAAACAGTGCTGAGAGGGAAATTTATAGGCACTAATGCCTATATTAAAAAAGAAGAAAGAGCAAAAATCAAAGACCTAACTGCACACCTTGAGGAAATAGAAAAAGAACAACAAATTAATCCCAGAAAAAGATAAAAGATCCAAGAAAAAGATAAAAAGGCAACAAAAAGATATAAAGGGCATCCAGATTGGAAAGGAAGAAATAGAAATTTCACTATTTGCAGTTGACATGATCCTACACAGAGAGCCCTGAGAAATCTGCAACAAAGCTTCTAATGTTGCTGAATGTGTTCAGTAAGGTGGCAGGATGTAGGAGTAACACACAAAAATCAGTAGCATTTCTGTACATCAGTAATGAGCAATATGAGGAGGAAATCAAGAAAATCATTCCATTTAAATAGCAACTAAAAGAATCAAATACCTAGAAATAAATGTAACTAAAGATGTGAATGACTCGTACACAGAAAACTACACAACAATGTTGGCTGAAATCAGTGAAGACCTAAATAAATGGAGGAATGTTCCATGTTCATGACTTGAAAGTCTAAACATCATGAAGATGTCTGTCCTACCTAGGTTGATTTGCAGATTTAGCAGAGTCCCAATAAAAATTACAACAACAATTTTTACTAAATTGGAAAAGCTAATTATGAAATTTATTTGGAAAGGCGGGAGGCCCTAAATAGCCAAAAACATATTGAAAAAGAAAAACGAAATTGGAGGAATCAAGCTACCTGACTTTGAAGCATACTACAAAGCTACAGTGGTGAAACTACATGGTATTGGCACAAGGATAGACATACTGACCAATGGAACTGAATTGAGTGTTTTGATATAGATCATTGCATATAGAGTCAACTGATATTTGAGAAGGCCACCAAACCAACTCAACTGGGACAGAATGGCCACTTCAACAAATGGTGCTTGGTGAACTGGATATTCATACCCAAAAGAAGAGAGAGTATCACCATCTCATGCCCTATATAAAAATTAACTCAAATGGGTCAATGTCCTAAATATAAGAGCCAAAACCACAAAACTCCTAGAAGATAATAAAGGGAAACATCCACAAAATCCTATAGTAAGAAATGGTTTCATAAACTTAATACCAAAGCACAAGAAACAAAAGATAAAATAGATAAATGGGACAACTTCAAAATTAAAAGTTTTGCTCTTCAAAGGAGTTTGTCAAGAAAGTGAAAAGGCAGCCTACTGAATGGGAGAAAATATTTGGTAACCATTTATCTGATAAGGACTAAATATTCAGCATATATAAAGAAATTCAACACCTCAAAAAAAAAAAAAAGACAAATAACCAATTTTAAAACTGGGCAAGAAGAATTGTGGGTGGATGGTTTTGGACAAAGCAAGCAGGGCTCAATTGTCTCACAAAAACTATAGAGAAAGAGCCAAAACCTGACTGAAGGTCCTTCTTTTGGGGTTAGCAGACCAGGAAAGTGCTACACAACTCCCAGAAAGGTGAGGAACAGAGAGATGAAAAACCCACAACAACAAACATGAATTACCAAACCCCTTCAGCGGTTGGGAAGGGCTCCCCTCCTTCACCTTCAAGACATTAAGGTGGGGTAAAACCCTTGGCTCACTGCGCTAACTGAGAGGGGAACAGATATCTTCCTCCCAGTTAGCTGTTCAAGGGAAATGGGAGGGAGAGTCGGGGGGCTTCTCTTCAGTGAATTCGGCCAGCAGAGTCTGCCTTGAATTTCAGCTCTGACCAGACCAAAACACAGGAAAATGAAGATTTCCTCTGTGGAAATGTGAAAAGACAAGCACCATCTACTGATTGGTTTGGTAATTGCATGGACAAAAACTGCTATTAGGGCTCTCTGTATTCTAAATCTTGGGATAAAATCTATGCCCCATTAGTGAGCCCCTGGCCCAATTTTGATAATGTAATGTGGGCAATTTTAAAGACTTAGAATAAATTGAAGCAAATATCAAAGAAGAGCTGTGGGAAAAAATAGTCAAGAGAGAGAAATTGGCAACCAGAGTAAATTCACCAACATATTCAGATACCTAGACATCAGCAAAAAAATTACAAGCCATACTAAGAAACAAGAAGAGACGGCCGAGCCAAAGGAACAAACCAAATATTCTGAAGAGACAAAATAAATGAGACAATCAACCAATCATAATCACACAACTCTCTAAAATCATTTCAAAGAATTGAAAGAAATTGTGACCAAAGAAACAAAGGATATTAAAAAGACACTGGGTGAGCATAATGAACTATTTGAAAGCCTGCAATGAAAAGTAAGACATTATCAGAATGAAAGACATGATAGATGAGATTAAAAATACATTAGAGGCACATAAGAGAAGATTTTAATTGATCTGAACTGGAAAAGAAAGTGGAAGAAAAATCGAAGAGAATGGAAAAAATGGAACAGGGTCTCAGGGGTTGAATGACAAAGTGAAATGCACAAACATATGCATTATCGGTGTCCCAGAAGAGAAGAGAATGGAAAAGGGGCAGAAAAAATACCTGAGGAAATAATGATAAAAAACTCCCCAACCCTTTTGAAAGAAATAAATATCACTATTCAAGAAAGACCAAAAAAAAAAAAAAAAAAAAAAAAAACTTACCCTGAGACATCTACTATTCAAAATGATAAATATCAGAGATAAAGAGAGAATTCTGAAAGCAATAAGAGAAAAGCAAAGCATCACATATGAGAGAACCTTGATACAATTAAGTGCTGACCTCTCATCTAAAACCATGAAGGAGAGAAGAAATTGGTATGATGCATTTAAGATACTGAAAGAGAAAAACTGCCAGCCAAGAATTCTGTATCTGGCAAAACTAGCCTTCAAAACTGAGGGTGAGTACAAAGTCTTCACAGACAAACAAAAACTAAATTGAATATGTTACAAAAAGACCAGAATTACAAGAAATACAAAAAGAAGTGTTGTAGTCTGAAACAAAAGAACAAGGGTGAGAGACTTGGAGAAGAGTATAGAAATGAAGATTATAGGGAAGCGGCTGTGGCTCAATCAGTAGGGCTCCCGTTTACCATATGGGAGGCCCCGGATTCGGTTCCCGGGGCCTCCTGGTGAAGGCAAGCCCGCCTGCACGGCGTGGTTGGCTGACCCAGCGAGCACAAGCAGCAAGGGGGGGATAAATGAATAAATAAATAAAATCTTTAAAAAAAAAAAAAAAAAAAGAAATGAAGATTATTAAGAAGGATAAATTAAAGGGCAAAAAGACAGTAGTATGATATGACAAAAGAAAGCCAAAGGACAAAATGAATGAAGTAAGTAATACCTTTACAGTAATAACATTGAATGTTAATGGTTTGAATTCCTTAATCAAAAGAGATAGACTGATTGAATGGATAAAAAAATATAAGCCATCCATATGCTATCTATAAGAGACCCAACTCAGACATAGTGACACAACCAGGTAAAAAGTGAAAGGTTGGAAAAAGATATTCCATACAAATAGTTACCAAAAAATAGCTGGAGTAGTGATACTAATATTGGACAAAATAGATTTTAAATGCAAAACTTTTATAAGGGAGAAGAAGGTCATTATATATTAATAAAAGGGACAATTCACCAAGAAGAAATAACTATACTAAATATTTATGCACCTAACCTGAGTGCCCCAAATTATATAAGGGATACACTGGCAAAGTTAAAGGGAGAAATAGATGTCTCTACAATAATAGTTGGAGACTTCAATACACCACTCTCAGTATTGGATAGAACATATGGACAAAGGGTAAATAAAGAAACAGAGAGCTTGAATAATATGATAGATTAACTAGACCTAACAGACATCTATAGAGCATTGCACCCCAAAACAGTAGTGGTCATGGATCCTTCTCCAAGATAGACCATATATTGGGTCACAAGACATGGCTCAATAAATTTAAAAAGATTAAAATTATACAAAACATGTTCTCTGATCATGATGGAATGAAGCTGGAAATCAATAATGGATAGAAAAAGGGGAAATTTATAAATATCTGGAGATTTAGACAACACACTCTTAAATAATCAGAGGGTCAAGGAAGAAATTGCAAAAGAATTCAGCAAATATCTTGACACAAATGAAAATGAGAACACAACATATCAAAACCTATGGGACACCGCAAAGGCAATGCTTAGAGGGAAATTTATAGGCCTCGATGTTTACATTTTAAAAAAAGAGCTAAAATTGAAGATTTAACTGCACACCTGGAGAAACTAAAAAAAAGAACAGCAAACAAATCCCAAACCAAGCCAAAGGAAATAAATAATAAATATCAGAGCAGAAAGAAATGAAATTGAGAACAAAACAACAATAGAGAGAATCAACAAAACCAAAAATCGATTCTTTGAGAAGATCAACAAAATCAACAAACCATTAGCTAGATGGACAAAGAAACAGGAGAGAAGACTCAAATAAATAAAATCAGAAATGAGAAGGGGGAATATTACCACTGATCCCACAGAAATAAGAGAGATCATAAGAGGAACAACTGTATGCCAAAAAACTAGACAATGTAGATGAGATGGACAAATTCCTAGAAACACATGAAAACACCTACACTGACTCTAGAAGAAATAGAAGACCTCAACAAATCAATTACAAATGAAGAGATTGAAACAGTCATCAAAAACCTCCCAAAGATGAAAAGCCTGGGACCAGAGGGTTTTATAGGTGAATTCTGCCAATCATTCAAAGATGATCTAATACCAATCATGCTCAAGCTCTTCCAAAAAATTGAACAGGAAAGAATACTACCAAACTCATTCTATGAACCCAACAACACCTTAATACTAAAATCAGATAAAGATACTACAAAAAAAGAAAATTAAAAACCTATATCTCTAATGAATATAGGTGCAAAAATCCCCAACAAGATACCTGCAAACCAAATCCAAAAACACATTCAAAGAATTATACACCACGATCAAGTGGGTGTTTCCCCAGGTATGTAAGTGTGTTTGAACACAAAAAAATCAATTAGTGAAATAAACCACATTGATAAATTGAAAAAGGAAAATCACATGATCCTCTTGATTGACAAAGAAAATACATTCGACAAAATACAGTACCCTTTCTTGATAAAAAACATTCCAAAAGATAAGAATAGAAGGAAGCTTGCTCTATATGGCAAAGTACATATATGAAAAACTTGCAGCTAGCAGTGTACTTAATGGCAAAAGACTCAAAGTTTTCCCGCTGAGATTAGGAACAAGACAAGGATACCCACTCTCATCATTATTATTAAATATTGTGCTAGAAGCTTAGCTAGAGCAATTGGGCTAGAAAAAGAAATAAAATGCACCCAAATAGGAAAGATAGAAGTAAAACTTTCACTATTCACTGATGACATGATCCTATATCTAGAAAATCCTGACAAATCCACAACAAAGCTACTAGAATTAATAGAAGAGTTCAGCAAAGTAACAGGATGCAAAAAAAATCAAAAGCATTTCTATACACTACTGACATGCAATGTGAGGAGGAAATCAGAAAAAAATTCCATTTATAGTAGTTACTAAAACAATCAAATATTTAGTAATAAACTTAACTGAGACATAAAGGACCTGTATGCAGAAAATTACAAAACATTGTTAAAAGAAACTGAAGAAGACTTAAATAAATGGAAAGACATTCCATGTTCATGGATTGGAAGACTAAATACCGTTAAGATGTCAATTCTACCCAAACTGATTTACAGAGTCAATGCAATCTCAATAAAAATCCCAACAGCCTTTTTTTTGCAGAAAGGAAAAAAGCAATTATCAAATTTATTTGGAAGGGTAAGAGGCCCCGAATAGCCAAAAATATCTTAAAAAAGAAGAACGAAGCTGGAGGACTCTGACTTCCTGACTTTAAAGCATATTACTTAGCTACAGTGGTAAAAACAGCATGGTACTGTCATAAAGACTGACAGATTGATCAATGGAAATGAACTGAGATCTCAGACATAGACCCTCACATCTACAGTCAAGTGATTTTTGACAAGGCCCGAACAGTCTATTCAACAAATGGTGCTCAGAGAACTGGATAGCTATATCCAAAAGAAAGAAAGAGGACCCTTATCTCACATGTTATGCAAAAATTAAGTCAAAATGGATCAAAGACCTAAATATAAAAGTGACAACCATAAAACTCCTAGACGAAAATTTGGAAAACATCTTCAAGACCTTGTGGTAGGTGATGGTTTCTTAATACCCAAAGCATACACACAAAAAGAAAAAATAGATAAGTGGGATCTCCCCCAAATTAAACCCTTTTGCACCTCAAAAGACTTTGTCAAAAGAGTGAAAAGGCAGATAACGTAATGGGAGAAAATATTTGGCAATCACATATCCAGTAAGGGTTTAATACCCATAATATATAAAGAGATTATACAACTTAACAATAAAAAGACAAACTATGCAATTAAGAAATGGGCAAAAGACTTGAAAAGACAATTATCCAAAGAGGAAATACAAATGGCAAAGAAACACATGAAAAAATGTTCAACATTAACTAGCGATTAGGGAAATGCAAATCAAAATTACAATGAGATATCATTTCATAGCTATTAGACTGACCACTGTTTAAAAAGTCGGAAAACTGTAAATGTTGAAGAGGATGTAGAAAGATAGGAATGCTTATCTACTGTTGGTATGAATGTAGAATGGTACAGCTACTGTGGAGAACTGTTTGGCAGTTCCTAAGGAAGTTGAATATAGACTTGCCATGTCACCCTGCAATACCATTGCTAGGTATATGCACAGAAGAACTGAGAGCGGTGGCATGAATAGACATCTGCACACTGATGTTCATAGCAGCGTTATTCACAAGAGTCAAAGGTTGGAAACAGCCCACCTGATAAGTGGATTAACAATAGTGGTATACACACATGATGGAATTTATGCAGTGGTAAGAAGAAATGAAGTTGTGAAGCATATGACAACATGGATGAACCTGGAGGACATTATGTTGAGTGAAGCAAGCCAGACACAAGAGGATAAATACTGTATTAGTGCACTATTATGAACTGAATATATTATGTAAACTTATGGAATTAATAATAGAACATAGGTCACCAGAAAATAGAATGAGGGTAGGGAATGGAAAACGTGGTTGCTCTGTACAGAGCTGGTTAAAAATTTGGTTGTAAATCATTGATAATGAATGGAAATGGTGAGAGCAATCACGTTGTTTGTGATTAGCAGAGGTATTATATGAGTATGGCAATGGATGAAAGGGAAAGCCTAAGGACATTTACATTACTTGAAGGAAAGCTAAAAGGTGTAACAAGGGACTGTATAACATAGTGAAACGCTATGTAAAATACTAATATGGATGATATTGCATATATAAGACTATTTTTACAAAATATAAATACAAATATAGAGAGATGGAAATAGAATAGCAGCTATGCACGATAGGGAAAGCATAAAGTGAGAGGTGATGAGTTTTGTTTGTTTGATTTTTGTTTTTTAATATTATTATTATTATTATTATTATTATTGGAGTAATGGAAATGTTCTAAAAATGATTGAAGGAATGAATGCAAAACTATGTGACTAAACTGAATACCATTGATTGTATACTTTGGATGGATGTATGCTTTATTAATAGGTATCAATAAAATCTATTTGTAAAAAATGTGCAAGAGATTTAAATAGACACTTCTTCAAAGAGGAAATACAAATGGCTAAAAAGCACATGAAAACATGCTTAACATCACTACCTATTAGGGAAATGCAAATTAAAACTATAATGAGATATCATTTTATACCTATTATTAGACTGATGTCTATTTTTTAAAAACCCAGAGGACTACAAGTGTAGGAGAAAATGTGGAAGAAAGGGAACACTTACCCACTGCTGGTGAGAATGTAGAATGTGAGTCCATTGTGGAGGACAGTTTGGCAGTTCCTCAGGAAGCTAACTCTAGAACTTCCATATAATCCATCAATCCCACTTCTGGGTATATACATAGAAGAATTGAAAGCAGAGACACCAGTGTTCATAGTGGCATTGAACTTTTGCCAAAAATTGCAAAAATTCACTCTAGCCAAAAACTGGAAGCAACCCAAGTATCTATCCACAGAAAAACGGATAAGCAAAATGTGGTATATTCATACAATGGAATATTACTCAGCTCTAAGAAAGAATGCAGTATTAACTCAGGAGAAACATGGATGAATTTTGAAGACTTTTATGTTGAATGAAGTAAGTCAATCACTGAAGTACAAATATTACATGACCTCACTGATATGACTTAAGCAAATTGAGCAGACTCACAGAGCTAGAGTCTGGAACATAGGTTTATCAGGAGACAGAAAGGGAGTAGAGGGTGGTGAGCTGGTGCTCAATATGGGCAGAATCTGTGATAAGATGGAAGGGGGTGGCTTGGAAGTGGATCAGGGTTCAGTGGTGCAGTGATGTGATGGGTTTGATGGTGCTGGAATGTGAAGGGGAGTAGGGTGGAAGGATTGGGTTGGACCATCCATGGAACTGGGGGGAGGGTGGGAGGAAGGAGCAGGAAAAATCTGGGGATTTACAGGTCTGTGGTTAAAACTACAATGTTTGGGATGTTCTTTTGGCAAATATGGCAGGGGAGGGTTACTGTTTAGCATGTTGAATGTGGGGGCATACAAGGGACAGGGCACACCTGGGGCAGGTTTCTATGGAATATGTAAGTGTTCATTTTGTCATAGTGTGTTATATAAGTGGGTAGAGACCCACACAATAATCAAGAAAATATCAAACTCCCATCCTAGGGAGTCCTGCTATGTTCTCAGTTAGAGGGCAAGAATCCCTTGAGAACATAGGCAGTGCCTAATAAAAGAAAACAGACCAATATGTCAAGCCCTCAATATTATTGCTAGTAATAATAAGTAATGAATCTTATTCTTCAAATATTGAAACTTAGTGATTACCATAGGTTCCAAGGGGAGAGAGAGGAAAGAATAGAACAGATGGAACTTAGGGCATTTTTAGGACATTAGAATTGTTCAGCATGATCTTGTAATAACAGATACAAGACCCTTCAAATTTTGTCAAAGCCTGTAAAAGTGTACGATCCAAAATATAAACCATAATGTAAATCATTGACCATGGTTAGTAGCAATGCTTCAATATTTGTACATTAATTGCAACAAATGTACCATACACATATAAAATGTTATTAATAAGGGAGAGGGGGAAAGGGGGAGGTCGTGGGGTATATGGGAATCATCTGTATTCCTTATGTGACTTTTCTGTATCTTAAAGTTTTTTTGAAGATAAAATGAAAAAAATGAGACACTGGGGGAATATATGGAAGAAAATGTCACTGTACACACAAGATGACAGATCTTACAGTGATGAAAGACAATTTTTTCTTTCAAATTGTTTTAAAATTTTTTGCATTTTATTGGTTATTGTTTAAATTATTATTTCATTTCTTATTCATTTTATTTGGTTAATTTGTTGGCTTCATTTTTGGAGAGGTTTTGGATCACAGAAGGGGAACAGCAAGAGTGCCCCGAGTGTAAGGGTAATGTTTAGCGAAGGAATACAGACCCATTATGCCAGGCCCTTGATACTGATGATTGTACTTATGAACCTTGTTCATTTGAAATGGAAGCATAGCCTAGTATTACATATTGCCAAAGGTTTACCTCCAGAAAGTCTCCTTGTTGTTCAAATGTGGCCTCTCTCTAAGCCAAATTCAGCATATAAACACATTATCCCCCACCCCAGTGTGGGACATGACTCCCTAGGACAGGGGGTCTTAAGGGGTCCATGAGCTTGAATTTAAACTAAAAAAAAAACATTATTCTTGTGGGGATGTGGTGGTTCAGGTGTTGTATATTTACTAAATAATACACAGTATAGTGTGGACTTAGTAAGGGGTCCGTGGTTTTCACTTGACAAGCAAAGGGGTCCATGGAACAAAAAAGGTTAAGAACCCCTACCCTAGGATGAGCTTCCCTGGCACTGAGGGATTATTATCAAGCGCCAACTAGCCATGCATCTGGAAAATAACCTTGACTAAAAGGGAGAAATATTAAATACAAGTGAGTTTTTATGGCTAAGAGATTTCGAAGTGAGTCGGGAAGTCATTCCAGTGGTTACGCTTATGCACATCTCAGGAGGATCTAATTGACTGCCACAGTAAACAGTGCCTCAAACAGAAGGACTCCTGGGGGCTCTAGAGACATCTAGACACTATAGGCAGGGCAGACAATCTCAGGAATTCGGCACCCTGCCAATGGGCCTTACTTTGGAATATACTCTCCCCAATATAGCAGATCCCCTAAAACAGAGAGTATCTACAACTTCAAGCAAGACAGTTCCATCCATCTGCCCCACGGGATCTAGGTTCCCTCTCAATCAGAAACAGAGTGGGCATCACCATCCCAAAATCTTCAAGACTGAGGAATGAACCAACAGAAGGGGGAATACAACCATGGATTAAAGTAGATTTATTATTCTGTTATAGACTTATTATTCTAACAATGGAAGAACTTGTAACATTGATATAAAGGCAGTGGCCACCAGAGGTTCTAATGGGAGGGAGAGAGAAGAACAGGTATAATATGGGGCTTTTTGGGGACATTGGAATTGTTCTGCATGACATTGCAATGATGGATACAGGCCATTATACATTTTGTCAAAACCTATAAAATTGTATCGTGCAAAGTGCAAACTATAATGTAAACTATAGACCATGGTTAGTAGCAGTGCTTCAATAAGTGTTCATCAATTGTAACAAATGTACCACACTAATGAAAGATGTTGTTAATGGGGAAAATGTAAGAGGAGGAGGGGTGGGGTATATGGGAATCCCATATATATATATATATATATATATATATATTTTTTTTTTTTTTTTTTTTTTTTTAATTTTACCAGGAGGTCCCGGGGATCGAACCCAGGTCCCTCCATACGGGAGACCGACGCCCAACCATTTGAGCCACATCCACTCCCTCCCCTATATTTTTGATATAACATTCATGTAATCTAAAGCTTCTTTAAAAAAAAAAAAGCCTCATATCAGGCTCTGCTTTTAGGAAACTTGACCCAAGATAACCACCTACATTTTTTCTTCTTTCTTCCTGTTGGACCTGAGTGATCAAGGCCATTGCCTTTTTCTGTGCTCTGGGCCCTGGCTGTGCTACCTCCCAAGAACTTTGCACAATCAAAATCCTTTTCTCTTTATTTGCTCCTTCCTATCAGTACTGAAATATGCTCAAGCCTCTCTCATCTAAAAAACAAATCTTCCCTCAACCTCTTTTCCTTTCCAGCTACTGCCCTAGCTTTCTCTCTTCTCTTTCACAGCCAAACTTCAGCATTACGCTGTTGGAGTTTGTAAATATTTGTTTTGCATTTACATTTTCCCCTCATGTGCAGAATATAGAAAAGACCATGCTATAGAAAGATTAGAGATTTTTGAGGGAGTCAAGATATAGCCAGAAAGGGACCCATTAAGGATGTACCCATCACTCTTGTTATTTTGACCTTTTTTGGCATATGAGCTGTTGAATGCTACCACATGCTGTTGATTACGTGTAACTTCTCTATTTCCTCACCTCCTACTCTTTTATCAACCTACACCAATCTGGTTTCTTCTTCTGCCACTTCACCTCTGACCTCCATGTTGCTATATCTAATGGACATTTTTAAGTTCCCATCCTGCTAGATTCCTCTCCTTCATTCTTCTTGCATTCTCTTCTCGCCTCTCTACCCATACATTCCTCCTGCCTGTGTAGCTGATCAAATTAGACTCCTTTGTCAATTTCTCTTCCTTTAAATATCCTTTAAATGTTCATGTCCCTCAGAGATTTCTCTGAATCCTAACTTTTCTCACTCTGCACTTTCCTCAAGCAACCTTATGCATTACTAAGGGTTTAATCACCTCTCTACAACATGAATTCCTAAATATCCAACCAAGTCTTTTCCTGTGAGCTCCAGACTGATATACTCAACGGCCTTTGCCACATTTCAAATGGATGTTTCAAATATGCCATAAACAGAATATGTCCAGAATCGAATGCTTAGCTTTTCCAACAAAATCCCTGCGACTCCTATCTTGATAGTCTTAGGAAATGACACAGCATCCACTTAATTTCTCAGGTCAAAAACTTAATAGCTGTTATTCCTCCCTCACCTGATATTCAATCAATCATTGAGCTCTATTTATTCCACCTCTTCAATATCTCTCAAATATATCCTTTTCTACTCATTCTCTGTGTCATTGTGCTCATTTAGGCCATCATTTTTCTTGTCTGAAGTATTTCAATAATCTCTATATCAGTTGGAGGTTAGTTATAGACAATCACTCTAGCTTTTAAGTAGAAAGGGATTCAAACTGGAAATAAGGAGCTTGCACGACCCTGGAAGGACTGGAAGGCTCTGGGTTAGGCCTCCAGAAATAGCACTCAGAATACCACCACAGAACAGGTCCAGCAGGCAACTGCTACCCCTACCACCATCAGTAAGGCAAGGATTCAGGAAGCTGTCATTGGAAATATTGACTTCAAGAGCACACCACCTTAGATGTGGTGTGGAGGTCACAAAGCCACTGAAGCTGCTCCTGGACACCATGAAGCTGGTGGCTGACCTGGAAGTTTGCTTCAGAAAAAGCCAATGGCCAAGACCAGTCTTACCAGCTGAAACCCCACAGCAGCAGAAAGATGGCCTCTACCTCTCCTCCACCTTTTGGATCTACAGAATGAATCTAGTTGGTAGAATCTAATCTGCTCCAAAACTTGCTTTTGAACTTAATCTTCTGGAGACTCTGCAGTGTAGGGAGGCATGGTCGAGGAAGGCTGACTTGAACATTAAATGAGCCAATCCCCCATATCCACCACAATCACTTGAGTGGTCCCCTCATTTCTACTATTCCCACAAACCCTCCTCCTTTCTGTGTCAGAGCAGTGCTTTCTAAAAGCTCAGGACAGATTCTTCCTCTTAAAACTCATTGATGGTTCCTCATTGCTGTTAAAATATAATTCAAATTCCTCATCATAGCCCACAAGGTCATGCATAGCATTTATTGTTTGCTATGTGCCAGGCTAAGTGCTTTTTGTAGATTAACTCATTTAATAATCAGAATAAGCCTATAAATCAGGTACCAATTCCTGGTTTTACAGATGAGGCAACTGTGACTTAGACAGGTTAAGAACTTTGCATAGGACAGCCACCTAGGGAGCAAAGCAATTAGACAATCTGTCATTCATAATCTGTGCACTTAGCATTGTGCTATGCTGTCTCCATCAAGGCAGGCCCTGGTAATAGCTCCATTTCTCACCACTGCTTCTCTTACTTCTTTGGCTGTATCCATTCTGGCCACCCTCAGTCTTAGAAGATGTTGAAGTCTCTTTTGCTTCCAAGCTTTGCACTTTTTGGTCCCTTTTTCTGGAATGTTCTTCTTATTGCTTTTTCTATAGCTCATATCTTCTCATCCTTCAGGACAACTCAGCAAAATAGTCCTTCCTCTGGGCAGCCTCTCTTGAATCCCTATAGGATGACAAATCTCCTGATTACCCCATCTAGGGATATCCCTCCTCCACAGCTCCTCTACTGCAGCACTTTGCACACATGGAATAATCTGCTTACTAATCCAATAATCCTTTGTTTCATGTTCATCTTCCCCATATAACTGCTGGCAGCAGCATCTGTGCATACCATGTTCTTTGCTCTCTCCCAGGTGCCTAGACTTTTATATTTGTGAGCTGATTATAATGGTTAAAGAAATTTTAAAGATTCGTTATCTGAAGTAAGGAGCAGAGGGTAAAAATATATAAAGCTCAATAAAAAGTATAGATAAATTCCCCCTGAAAAAAATCAAGAGGAGTGACTAAGAAAACTTTGTGGGACCTACCAACCCCTGAGTTCATTAGGTGCAGAACTCAAGGGAAGATAGAAATGTGATTGCAGTGTGTCTGGATCCCTGTGCAGAGCTCCGGTTCTTATTCTATGCCCACCTTGTCACCGGGCTCACTTCTTCCATACACTCCAGAATTAGATCCAATTCCACAATGCTGTGCTATTAGATTAGAATACACATGCCTGTGCTGTTAGATCCGAGTCCACAATGCTGTGCTATTAGATCTGAATCCACAATGCTGTATTTCTAGGGGCAAGAGAGTTTAAATATCATACCATGTGACTAACCTTCAAATATAATCCTTTTTAAAATCTCTGCTCTGTCCCCAGAGTCCTCTCCTGATGCCAGTAACTCATCTCTCTTCTCTCCTCCAGAGGGGATCTTCCCATAGCCTCCCGACCGTGCATCCTACCAGACACTACCCATATTTGTGTACCTTCTTCCTTCCTTAGGTGGGGCAGATTCATTGTCTCAGTTTCTTCAGGGGGCATCCTTGCTTCATAATAAAAGCTTTTCCTTGGAATCCACTTCCCCTAGAAGGGAGGGTGGATTGTAAATTTAGTGAGGATATTTTGGGGATATTAAACCAGTCTAATTTCTATTCTTGCTAATCCTTTCTCCCCAATTCATCATGGGCTCTGACATAAAGAGCCATGCCTGATAGACTCAGATTGTAGATTTTCTTCAATGGTATCAAGAGATCACTTCTCTTCTGCTAGTAAGGTTAAGCCATGGCACTCAGCGCCCTGGGAAATAGGGTAAATATCTCACAGAGATAAATTGTGAGAAGAAAGTCACCTCTTCTACCAGAGTGAAAGGTGGGAAGAAGAGAAGCAGTGGTAAGGTAAAGATGCCAGACACATGTCCTCACTTTCTCCCTCATTGGGTGGACCCTTTGGTGGGTGGGCAGAAATGTCCTGACAGATAAGGAGACACCAAGAACATTGCAGGGTTGGGGGCTGTAAGGTAGCATATTTCAATGGGGATAGCCCAGAAGAAGCACCAAAAACATGGCCACACCCAATGTGGCACAAGATCCTAATGGCAGCATCATAGAGTTTGGGGTCAGGTGGGAGCATTCCTGGCTCTCTCAGTCTTATGAGAGATGCAGAGGCACAGAGAGTACTATTGAGGTAGTAGAGGCCTGGGTCAGGAAGAAGAGGCAATCAGGGGTGGAGAACTTGATGACCAGAGCCAATGACAGGCCAGGTAGAGCCAGAGGTACCTAAGCAAATGTCATTTCAGCCATCAGACCAGACCAGGCTCTCAAAAGCAAAGTTCAGAATAGGGTAACAGCATGTGGACCACAGGTCATGACTTCATGCCAAGAGGACTCAAAGCTTTCCTCACACTCAGAATATAGCCGGAGGGGAAAAGAAGAAAAGACTTTGGATTGATCACATATTTACCCAGCAGAGACTGTTCTAAATTATAGGAGATTGTTTAAATGACAAGTTGGATAAACCATTCTTTGGCAAGATTGAAGTTTGTTACCTGCCTCCTATCCTCTCCCCACTATCCAAACCAGTTGGCAACAATTATAGGATAAAGAAGTAGTATTTTCCCTGCATGTCCGAGCAAGGTGTTTGTTAAATCTGCACTCTCACAGATCCAATTTTGCTATCATACTAAGATGGTCTTTGCTTTCTGAGTTCTTCCAAATGACTGGAGCTCTTGCAAGAGCAAGATCATGGCCTGGAGAAAGTCTAGACTGACTCCAATGGGCTCCTTTAAAGGTCCTCAGTTTCATTCTTGTGCAGGGTATGGATATCAGCCTCATCTCACTGTATTGAAAAAACCTGTGTTGAAAAAAGCTGGAGAGTTATGGGGCTCTGGCTGCCCCATCCTTTATGAAAAAGGCCAAAGTTGTTGGGATGAATCCTAGTATCCACATGCCCTCCACAGGGATTCCCAGTGAGCCTTGAGGGGAGCACACCCCTCCCTTTAGGTCACCTGGATGATCTGGTTATTACTGAGACAACATGTCCCTTCAGATCTTCCAAGACATTTGTTTCCTCTGCCTGTAGCTTGGAGGCTGTAGAGAAACGAGCCCAAATTATATTTTGAAATTCATCCAATAATTTCTAGTTGTGAACCCCAGCCTTAGGATCTGATGAGGGAGAAAGTCAGCTGCTATTTCACATGGAGGACACAGACTACCAAAGACACCCTGTGGAGGGAGAAAAATATTGTAGCCTGTCTGCACACAAAATTAGAACATGACATTGAATGAGGACAAGCAGAGAAAGAGTGATGAACCCAGATATTGGCTTAGTTTTAATGCTATTGCCATGGTTTCTTGTTATGGTTTTTAAAAATGATGGGTGTTTTAGGGGAGAGGGTAGAGGGTGGATGCAGCTAGGAAGGGTCGAGTTATTGGAAAGACAAAATTGCCAGAAGCAGCAGCTTTGGAAATGCCACTTCAGCTGTTTAAATGCTCAGGTTGGTTGTTCAAAATGATTGTTATCTCGAGGCCTAAATTCTGCTGATTCAATTGCTCTTATTTGGATTTTCAAATTATTCCTGACAAGATAATAAGTCTCTTTCAAAACATTAAATCAGATAAATCTCCCCGTTGGAGGTTTCTAGTTCGATTTAATTTTCTACAGATATTCTAAGGATCTAATGAGAAATCAAAATGAAAGGGCTTAATTAGAATTCCTCTAATTCTCCAACATAAGATCCCATGTTAGAGAACATGGAAGCAGACATGCAGCAAGATGTTTTCTTTTGCTTGTTCTCCCCCCCCCCCACCTCAGTTTAGCTGAGTAAGTTCCACTTCTGACCTTTAGATTGTTTTGTTAAACTTCACAGTCTATAGAAGGCTGAGCATTAATTACAGAGCTTGATTTTTGCTTGTTGTCTTTTTTTTTTTTTTTGGCCAATTATAATACACTCTCCAGTTTTCTCTAGTTCTATTTAAGGCTGCGTGTTATGTCTTCTGAACTGCATAAGCATAGCAAATCATGCAAGGTTTTAGAACTGCTGTTCTCCTGCAGAACTTGGAGAACTGAGAACTGGTTTTAAAAAGTCCCCTGGAAAATGGTTTGTCAAAATCCATGCCTTCAATTCTCAGGTGCTTCCCTGGAGAAGTGCTTTTGGGTGGTGTTATCATCCTTAATAGGTAATAAGCAATGCATTGATTGTGCAGTTACTATGTACCAGGCATTTGTTAACATGAAAGTTTCATTTAATCCATCTGCACAAGATCCCAATAAGGTAGATGCTATTATTAGCCCCATTTTATAGATGAGCAAGAAGGCTCAGAAAGGAGAAGTTACTTATGTGAGGTCACACATTTAGTAAATGTGAGTGAAGCAGGGGGATACTTGTCTCCAGGTCTGTCTGCCTCCCAAGCCCTTACTCTTATTACCCCAAGAATAGATCATCTAGGTTACACAAACATCTCAATGAAGTTCAGATAATGGCATACTTTTGGGTAATAGAGCACAATCCTTGTCATACATATACGTCTGAGGCTAATGCTTCTTTTGCTTTTAGGATTTTTTGCAGAGATAGATAATGAAGGAGAAGGAGTGCTTACTTTCCTGGAGAATGGAGCATGATTTCATCACCAAAGGAGCTGCTGTCACCCAGATTGGGAGAGAGATTGACATGACATTAACTAGCTTCATGTTCCCAGTATTATAAGAAAGTAAGACAGAGGAGTCACGTTAACTGTCCTTGGCAAAGGTCTTACCTCATTGAAGATGATATTTATCACTTTAATGGTCCTGGGACAAATATGGAGAGAGTGTCTCACTAGAGAACCAAGTCAACAGATAAACCTACCCACAGATTTATTTTCTTCCTGCTTGCTACTTCGTGCTGACAGCTGCATCTCCCAGCTGGCTAATGTTCCTGATACTAATGATGATCCCAGATAAATGGAACCAGGATGGTAAAGTCCAGCCAGCTCATAGAACATCTAAATGCCTATCACCCCACTCATTGGGGTTCCTGAGAGCTCTGGAGACACCCTGGTCCTATATAAGGGGGGATAGCCCCAGAGACTGATGCCTTATCAGTGGGTTCTATTTTGGAATCTGTGCTCCTGAGAGTGACAGAGTTGGACTCAAATAAGTCCTCCCTGCACATGGTTCACCAATCCCTTCTTTTCAAACCTACATGTGATGCTGGAGTTTTTAGGTATACTTCCAGAGACTGGAGCCTCCCGCCTACCTATGTGCCAGGTGTGCATGAAATCTAGGTGGAGCTGCAACTCCTACCCTACAGCTCAATGGACTCATCCAAGTCACCTGGTGAGGAGACAACGATGGGCAATGGCCATCCCAAGGAATGGAGAGGGCCTGCATTTGCAGGCAGGATCATCCCTCCCACCATATCCATGGGATATATGCCCTCTCTCACTTGGAGTTGGAGTGGACATCACCATCCCAGTCCCCTCAGGATTGGGGGAAGAACTATGGACTAGAGTGGACTTGATGGTATTCTCTTGTTCACATATGGTGATTCTAGCAATGCAAGAAATTATAACAATGAGGTGGAGCCAGTGGCCACTTGACACTTTTGGGGTAGGGAGGGGATGAGCAGTTGAAATACAGGGGCTTCTTTGGGGGTTGGAGGTTGTCCTGAGTACTGTTGTGGCAATGGATGTAGGCCATTTTAAATCAGCACACACCACTCAGAACTGAGTGGGAGAGAGTGTGGTCTACAGTGTGAACTGTGGTCTATGGTTGGTGGCAAGGCTCCAGGATGTGTAAGTTCATTGAGGGTGGTGGGCCACACTGTGGGAGATGTTTGTGTGGGATGTGGTGGGAGGTGTGGGAGGTGGGCAACATGGGAATCCCAGTGGGTTCCATGTAATATTTTGGGTAATCTAAGCACCTCTTAAAATATATGTATATATATATATATATATAAATAACATTTTTGTAAGCAAATACACATATATGCATATATATTTATATATCATTTTGCAAATGTTTGTATGTATTGTGAGAATTTTGATTTTTACCCATAATAATAATAAAAAAAAAAAAGGTAAAAGAGAAAACACTCACATAGAAACCTAGACTGCAATAAATATAAAATGTTGCTTTGAGTTTTCTGACATCCAAGATATGGTAAATTGAATTATGTACCCCATTTAAAACATATTCTTAATCTTAATCCACAATTAAATGGTGTGAACACATTGTAGATAGGATCTCTTGAAGATATTAGCTTAAGTTAAGGTGTAGTCCAACTGAGTGAGGTTGGGTCCTAACTGGATTACTGGAGTCCTTTATAAGGAGAAGATTCAGGCATAGAGAGAAAGCCAGAGAGAGGAGCTGGAAGCAGGAAGTCAATGGAACCTGAAAGAGAAAAGAAAGGACATCACCATGTGACAGAGGCAGGGATACAAGCCAAGGAACCCCAAAGATCACCAGTAGCCAGCACCAGAATGTTATAGACTTTAGAGAGAAAACATCACCTTGCTGACCCTTCGATTTTGGACTTCTCCTAGCCGCAAAACCATGAGACACCAAACTAAGACGCAAGGCAAAAGGAGTGCCATGATGAGGTGCATACATTTCAACATCTAGCTTTAAAAGCACACCGAATTTGTCAGGGTATATGGAGTAGTTAGCTTCACTCTGCTCCCCAGCCACCATCATATCTCAAGTAAAGGTCAGACAAAAAGAGGCCTTGGAGATGGCTCACATGCCTCAAGCAAAACTTTAAGTGGTCACAACAGTATTCTTTCTCAAACTGTGGGGGGCAACAGATATACTTTGGTCATTTCTCTTATGGAGAAGAAAGAATATTTGCTCTTTTTAAAAAAAATTATTTTTATTTTTTTAAAAAGATACTTAGATTACATAAATGTTACACAAAAAATATAGGGATTCCCGTATACCCCGCTCCCCACACCTCCCACACTCTCCCACATAAGCAACATCCTTCATTAGTGTGGCATGTTCATTGCAGTTGGTAAATGCATCCTGGGACATTGCCTCTGAGCATGGACCATAGTTTACATTTTAGTTTACACTCTCTCCCACACAGTTCTGCAGGTTATGGGAAGCTATATAATGGCCTATATCTGTCATTGCAATGTCATTCAGAATTATTCCCACGTCCTGAAAAAGCCCCCACATTATACCTGGTTTTCCCTCTCTCTGCCCCCAGAACCTCCAGTGGCCACTGCCTCCACATCAATGTTGTAATTTCTTCTATTTCTAGAATCAGAATAAGTCTATAGTAGAATACCAGTAAGTCCGCTCTAGTCCGTAGTTCACTTCCCAATCCTGAGGATTCTGGGATGGTGGTGTCCACTCCATCTGTAATTAAGAGGGGGCTTCAATCCCATACAGCCGATGGGATCAACTTTCTTGCTTGCAGTTGTAGGCTCTCTCATTTCCTTGGATGGTGGTTGTCAATTCTCGCCTCCTTGTTAGTTGTCCTGGGTGAGTCCAATGAACTGGAGAGTAGGTGCTGCAACTCTGTTGAGGCTCAGGGCCCAGCTGGCATATGGACAGCCCAAAGATTCAAGTCTCTTGGACATACACCTACCAACTCCAGCATGAAGTATAAGTTCAAATAGAAGGGACAGATGATCCATGTGTAGGGAAGCCATAACTGAGGCAAACTCTGTCACTCTCAGGAGCATAAACTCCAAAGTAGGGTACAATGGAAAGGCCCCAAACTCTGGAGCTACCTGCCCTGACCATAGGACTTGGGTGTCTCCAGAGCCCTCAGGAAGCCCCACTATTTGGGATAGTATCCCTTTGGCAGTCTATGAGATACTGCTGAGATATGCATAAGCGTTACCTCTGGGATGACCTCCGAACTCTCTTTGAAGTCTCTTGCCATATAAACTAATTTGTCTTTATCTTTTCCCCCTTTTATTCAAGGTCTTTTTCCAGTTGCATTGCTAGTTGGTGCTTGGTAGTAATCCCTCAGTGCCAAGGAGGCTCATCCCCAGGAGTCATGTCCCACACTCATTTCTTGATAAGCCTTCCGTAGGATTCTGGATGAGAATTCATTTAATCAAAATAACCCCTGGAGGAGCAAAGAACCAGTTGTCTGGTAGCAGTAGATGAAGTTCATTTGTTCTGAGCCTCGCAGAAAGGAATACAAAGAGGTTCATTACTATTTCCAAAGACCTGGTTACAATGAGGCATGACAGTATTCCAGGGGAACAGTGAAATGGGGTCAGAACACCTGGGTTCTTGTCCTAACTGGACAACCAACTAAACTGTGACAATGAACAAATTTCTTGTCTCCAGCCATACCATGAGAGGGTTGAAATAGTTATGTTTTTCTCAAACTTGGCTGCCCATTAAAATTACCTGGGGAGATTTAAAAACATACCCATGTGTAAACTCCTCCTCAGATGAGCTAGTAAGTTGGAATATCCTGGGGAGTGAGGCCTAGGCATCAGTGTTTCTAAAAACAACTCAGGAATTAAACTCCCATCCTGGGGAGTCCTGCTATGTTCTCAAATAGAGGGGAAAGAATCTCTCAAGTATATAGTCAGTGGCTAATAAAATAAAACAGACATCAATATTAATGCATGTACTTATGAACCTTATTCTTGTAAAGTTGAAACTTAGCCTAATAATAACTATTGCCTAAGAGTTACCACCTGAAAACCTCCTTGTTACTCAAATGTGGCATCTCTCTAAGCCAAACTCAGTAAATAAACTCACTACCTTCCCCCCAGGGTGGGACATGACTCCCAGGGATGAGCTTCTCTGGCACCAATGGATTAATACCAAGCACCAGCCAGTGATGCATTTGGAAAAAAGACCTTGACCAAAAGGGGAAAATGGTATACACAAATGGCTTTTAAGGGCTAAGAGATATCAAAATGAGTCAGGAGTTCATTCCAGAGGTTACATTTATGCATGTTTCAGGCAAATCTCACTATCTGCCATTGTCAACAAAGCCTCAAACAGGGGTGCTCCTGAGGGCTCTAGAGCCATCCAGACACTATAGGCAAGGCAAACAACCCCTTAAAATCAGCACCTTGTTGGTGGGCATTACCTTGGAATATATGACAACCTATTTCCCCAATGTAACAGAGTTAGATTCATTTATAATTTCCCTACACATGATTCTTCTACCCCTTCTGTTTGAGCCTATAATTAGCACTATATTCAGTAAATATATGTCTCTTCAGTCTTCAGTGTGTTCATATGATGGTTGAGCCCTGAATCTCAGCGGGGTTGTGGCCAACACCTATTCTCCAGTTCATTGGACTCTCCCAGGACTACTAACAAAATGATGAAGATGGACAACCTCCATCCCAAAAGACAGAAAATATCAACTGGAAGCAAAAAAAAAGTTCCTTCCATCTGCTTTATAAGATCTAAAACCCCTCTCAGTCTGAAAAAAAGTGGGCATCACCATTCCCAAATCTTCAAGGTTGAGGAATGAACAAACATAAGAGAGGAAGGAAACCATGGACAAAGTAAACTTATTATTATTGTAGTAATGAAAGAACATGTAACACTGATATAAAGATAGTGATTACCAGAGGTTCTGAAGGGAGGAGGAGGGAATAATAGGTGGAACATAGGGCATTTTTAGAGCATTGGAATTAAGTGTAAGCCACAATGTAAACTATAGACCTGGGTTAGTAGTAATGTTTCAATATTTATTCATCAATTGTAACAAATATACTGCACTATTGTAAGATGTTATTAATAGGTGAATATGTAGGAGGGGACGTAATGGAAATTCTTTATACTTTTGATGTAACTTTTCTGTAATCTAAAAACCTCTTTAAAAATAAAGTTTATTATATGAAAAAAAAAAATACTTCAGGAGATTCTCATGCACAGCCTGAGCTGACTGGACAGGGAGATCTCTAAGTGACCTCTCCAGATCCAAGCTTCTGTGAAAATATTCCTATTTTAAGAGAATCTTCAACTAATAACTCCCCTGGACCTGGAACGCTTCCTCACAGAGTCAGCTAGGTTAAAAGAACAAAGCAGAAAGGATAAAACATGCAAAAACCAAGCTGTCTGCTTCTGCAATTGCATGACAAAAATATCTACATGCACAACAGCAATTTTCCTTCTTGTTAATGATAAACAGGGCCCTCTCACCCAGAGCATGAGATCCATCATCCAGGACCTCAGTCTACCTTTATGGCTGTCTCCTCTCCCCAAATGAGCCATCTTGCCTCACTTCATGCTCCAAGTCCTTTCCAGTATCTACTGATGAGCTTGCCCTAACTATCATGGATTGACTGACTAAAAGTGGATTAAACACAAAATTGTTACTTCACTTTGCATTTTGAGTAAACATTAACTCAGCACCTATGTGTCAAATGTTGAGTTAGATGTATTCACTGCCTCATTTTTAATATTTTATTGACATTTGTAGAAAAGAAGAACTATTTCCTTTCCCTCTCCTCTCACCATTAAAAGAATAACAAGCATCAGCCAACAATAGGTTTTGAAGTAGACTACATACAAAACCATGGTGTAGCAGTTTGGCATTATTTATGAATTCCAAAAATAGATAGTGGATTATGTTTGTAAACTGGTCTGTTCCTCTGGGTGTGATTAAATTGCGATTAAGGTTTTGATTGGGCCACGTCAGTAGGGTGTGGAGTCCCCGGCCCTTTGTGGGTGAGAACTCACAGATAAAGACATGGCAAAGGACAGAGTTGGAGTTTTTTTTTTTTTACATTTCTCAATTAAATGTAATGGATACATGTAATTTTTTTTTTATTTTAATAAAACAATATATTACACAATATATTTGGTTCATAGTAATGCATTCATACAGTATTTGTCCTTTTGTGTCCGGCTTGCTTCACTCAACATAATGTCCTCCAGGTTCATCCATGTTGCCATATGCTTTATGACTTCATTTCTTCTTACAGCTGCATAATATTCCATCGTGTGAATAGACCACAGTTTGTTTATCCATTCATCTGTTGAATAAATCCAGATAAAACAGAGTTGGAGTTTTTGATGCTGGAGTTTTTGAGCTGGAGCCCTGGGGCGTAAGGACACAGAGGAGCTTGGTCGTGAGGAAGGAGAGAAGGCCCCGGGAAAAGGGATGAGCCATTCGCCTGACAGTTCACAGCTGGCTTTGTGGAGAGAGGCAAAGCCTAGAAAGCCTCATAGTCTACAGCTGACCTTGTAGAGGAAACAGAGGAGCTGAGCCCAGAGAGAAACAGAGCCCTGGGAAGAGAGGAACCCAGGAAGCCTGATATCTTGGCAGATGTTGGCAGTCATCTTGTCCCAACATGTGGCAATGGACTTTGGTGGGGGAAGAAACTTACACTTTATGGCATGGTAACTGTAAGCTTATACCCCAAATAAATACCCTTTAAAAAGCCAACAGATTTCTGGTATTTTGCATCAGCACCCCTTTTGGCTGACTAATACACATGGGGTATCTATTTAGTTGGCCTTTAAGGACAGCACCCTCCAAGGGACTTGGTAGAGCAGATTGAGAGAGTCTACCCTGTGGTCTTCTCCGGGGCATTTGGCAGCCAATGGTTTCTCCCAGGATCTGGTATCCAACTTGTCATAGAAGTGGTTGACCCAGTAGGCCTGTGCTCTAGTCTTTCATCCACATTCCACACAAAAAAAATGAATTTAGTTAGATTCCATCCTAACCTTCTCTCCCAAGACTTCTGACATAACCCAAGACTTCTGGATTAATATTATTGAATCCCCTGGGCCACTTTAAAATAACATAATTGGCTTCTATATCCTGACACTTCCTCCTATTATTCCCCCCAAAACTGACTTTCTAAAAGTCAGAATATGTGCTTTAAAAGTCTTCTGGAAATAGTTAAATAACACAGAATAAATACTGAATTATTGAGGGAATTGTAGTTGCATTACAGAATTATAAACATATAGCACCCTGATTAAACTAAAAGTAATATAACCAACACAAATGGGGATTGGAGGGAAAGAGGACAACAAAAATATAACCAACTCATCTCTCATAGTAAAAGTCAAAGGACACGTCTAAATACAACCAATGGATTTAACTCTTAAAAAGTTTTTATTTCAAATTTTTAAAGAACAATCATGTACATCATACAGGATTCTCATACATAGCCCCAGCACAAACACCTTACATTATTGTGACACATTTGTTACAAATAATGAAAGAACATTGTCACAATATTACTGCTATCTATAGTCCATATCTTGTAGTTGTTGTATTTTCCCACAAACTATCCTATTATTAACACCATGTATTAGTATTGTACATTTGTTATGATTCAGGAGAGAACATTATCATATTTGTACTGTTAACCACAGTCCATTATTCCTCATGGGGTTTGCTGTGTTATATGGTCCCCTGCCTTGAACAATCCATCCAAAGTGTATACTCAGTGGCTCTCAGTTTCATCATAGAGTTGTGCTGTCATCAGCTCAGTCCATTTCAGAACATTTTCATTACTCCAAAACGAAAAATCTCATATCTCCTTAAACCCCACCATTATTAACCCTTAGTATTGACATAGCACCTTCTTTGACATTGTTATAAAAATATTACAATATTACTGTTAACTATAGTCTTTATGTTACATTAATTATATTTTTCCCCTGAATCTCCATACTCTTAACACCTTGTAATAGAGGAACATTCTTGTATTTGTACAATTAACCACAATTGTCTTCCACACCGAAATCACCGTGTTATACGTTTCCTAGATTATCCTCTAGCTGTCTTTCAACTGACATTAACCTCCCTAGACTACCCCTTTCAGCCACATTCACATTTATAAATCTTCAGTGTTACTTATATTCACTATAATGCAGGGGTTCTTATCAAGGGGCCCGTGAGCTTGAATTTAAATTTAAAAAAATTATTTTTGTGGGCACGTGTTGGTGTGAGTGTAATATATTTATTAAATAATACACAGTATAGGGCGGACTTAGTAAGGGGTCCATGGTTTTCACCTGACTGGCAAAGGGGTCTGTGGAACAAAAAAGGTTAAGAAGCCCTGCTGTATTGTGTTCCCATCAACTCTATTTCCACACATTTACAATCCAACTTTTAAAACATTCTGAGACCAAGCAGCATTTGTCCTTTTGTGTCTGGCTTATTTCACTCAACATAATGTCCTCAAGGTGCATGTTAGCATATGCATCCCAAGTTCATTTCTTCTTATAGCTGAATAGTATTCGGTCATATATACATATATACCACATTTTGTTTATCCATTCATCAGTTGATGGACACTTGGGTTATTTGCATCTTTTAGTAATTGTGAATAATGCTGCTATGTGCATCAGTGTGCAAATGTCAGTTTGCATCCTTGCTTTCTGTTCTAAATATATTCCTAGTTACAGGATTGCCGCATCACACAGCAGTTCTATATATAGTTTCCTGAGGAACCACCAAACTGTTTCCCACAGAGGCTGCACCATTTTACAGTCCCACCAACAGTGAAGAAGTATCCCTATTTCTCTGCGTTCTCTCCAGCACTTGTAATTTTCTGTTTTTTTTTTTTTTAATAATGGCCATTCTGTAAGGCATGAAATGATATCTCATTGTAGTTTTGATCTGCATTTCCTTAATAGCTAGTGATGCTGAGCATCTTTTCATGCGCTTTTTGGCCATTTGTATTTCTTCTTTGGAAAAATGTTCCTGTCTTTTGCTCATTCTTAAATTGAGTTGCTTGACTTTTTATTGTTGAGTTGTATGGTCTCTTTATATAAAATGGAGATCAAACCCTTATCATATATGTGGTTTCCAAACATTTTTTCCCATTGAGTGGCTGCCTTTTCACTTTCTTGACAAAGTCATTTGAAGCAAGAAAGTGTTTAATTTGAGGAGGTCCCATTTATCTATTTTTCCTTTCATTGCTCATGCTTTAGGTGTAATATTTAAGATAACACAAGATCTTGAAGATGTTTCCTTACAGCTTCTTCTAGGAGTTTTATGGTTCTAGCTATTATATTTATATCCTTGATCCATTTCGAGTTAATTTTTGAATAAGGTGTTGGATAAGGGTCCTCTTTCTTTTAGCTATGGAAATACAGTTCTCCCAGCACCATTTACTAAATAAATAGACTACTCTGACCCAGCTATGTGAGTTCGACAGCCTTGCCAAAAATCACATGACCGCAAATGTGAGGGTCTATTTCTGAATTCTCAATTTGATTCCATTGGTCAATATGTCTATCTTTACTCCATTACCATGCTGATTTTACCACTGTAACTAAGTAATATGCTTTAAAGTCAAGAAATGAGAGACCTCCAACTTTGTTCTTAATTTTAAAGACATTTTTGGCTATTTGGGGCCCCTTACATTTCCAAATAAATTTGATAATTAGTTTTTCCATTTCTATGCAAAAGGGTGTTGAAATTTTTTGGGTGAATTGCATGGAATCTGTAAATCAATTTGGGTAGAATTGACATCTTAATGATATTTAGTCTTCCAATCATGAACATGGAATGTCCTTCCATTTATTTAGGTTTTCTTTCATTTTTTTTAGCAATGCTTTGTAGTTTTCTGAATACAGGTCATTTATGACCCAGTTAAGTTTATTCCTAAATATTTGATTATTTTAGTAGTTATTATAAGTGGAATTTTTTTCTGACTTCCTCCTCTGATTGCTCATTAATAGTATATAGGAACAGCACTAATTTTTAGGAATTAATCTTATATCCTGCTATATTGCTGAACTTGTGGTTAGTTCTAACAGCTTTTTTGTTGATTTTTCAGGATTTTCTAGGTACAGGATAATTATCATCAGTGAATAGCAAAAGTTTTGCTTCTTCCTTTCCTACTTGGGAGACTTTTATTGCTTTTTCTTGCCTAATTGCTCTAACTAGAACTTCTAGCAAGATATGCCCACTGGTGACAGTGGGCATCCTTGTCTTGTTCCAAATCTCAGCAAGAAAGCTTTCAGTTTTTCACACTCGGTACAATGTTAGCTGTGGGTTTTTCATATATATGAACTTTACCATGTTAAGAAAGTTTCCTTCTATTTCTATTTTCAGAGTATTTTTATCAAGAAAGGATGTTGTATTTTGTCAAATGCCTTTTTTGAGTGAGTAGAGATGATGATGTGATTTTTTTCTTCTTCAGTTTATTAATGTGGTGTATGATTCTAACTTATTTTCTTGTGTTGAAACTCCCTTGCACACCTGGGATAAAACCCACTTAATTGTGGTGTATAATTCTTTTAATGTGCTTTTGGACTTGATTAGCAAATATTTTGTTGAGAATTTTTGCACTTATATTCATTAGAGAATTTGGTCTGTAATTTACTTTTTCCACAGTATCTTTATTAGGGAGATTTGAAGTGAGTTTGAGCAAGATTGGTATTAGATCTTCTTTGAATGATGGTAGAATTCACTTGTGAAGCGATCTGGTCCTGGACTTTTCTTTTGGGGGGAGATTTTTGATGACTGTTTCAATCTCTTTACCTGTGAGTCTTCTGTTTTTCCTAGGGTCAGTGTAGGTAGTTCATGTGTTTTTTGTTTTGTTTTGTTTTATTGTGGGTAAAAATAAAAATTTTCACAATACATACCAACATTTGCAAAATGATATATAAATATATATGCATATATGTGCATTTGCTTACAAAAATGTTATTTATGTATATATATAAATATATTTTAAGAGGTGCTTAGATACCCAAAATATTACACGGAACCCACTGGGATTCCCATGTTGCCCACCTCCTACACCTCCCACCACATCCCATACAAACATCTCAGGATGTGTAAGTTCATGTGTTTTTAAGAATTTGTCCATTTCATGTATGTTGTCTAGTTTGTTGACATACAGTTATTCACAATATCCTCTTATGATCTCTCTTATTTTTGTGGTATCAGTGGTAAATGTCTCCCCCTCATTTCTGATTTTATTTTCTTCCCACTTATTTTCTTTGTCACTCTAGCTAATGATTTGTTGATTTTGTTTGTCTTCTCAAAGAACCAATTGTTGGTTTTATTGATTTTCTCTATTTTTTTAAATTCTCCATTTCATTTATTTCTGTTCTAATCTTTGTTATTTCTTTCCTTCTACTTGGTTTGGGATTAGTTTGCTGTTCTTTTTCTAGTTCCTCCAGTTGTGCAGTTAGGTCTTTGATTTCAGTTCTTTCTTATTTTTTAATGAAACATTGCAAGATATAAATTTCCTTCTGAGCACTGCCTGCACTGTTTCCCATAGGTTTTCATATGTTGTGGTCTCCTTTTCATTTGTCTTGAAATATTTACTGATTTCTCTTGCAATTTCTTCTTTGACCCACTGACTATTTAAGAGTGTGTTGTTTAATCTCCATATATTTGTGAATTTCCCCCTTTTTTTTGCCTGTTATTGATTTCCAGCTTCATTTCATTATGATCAGAGAAAGTGCTGTGTATAATTTCAATCTTTTAAAATTTATGTGTCCCAATATATGGCCTATCCATAAGCACTTGAGAAGAATATATATTCTGGTGTTTTGGGGTATAATGTTCTATAAATGCCTGTTAGGCCCAGTTCAATTATCATACTATTCAATCTCTCTGTTTCCTTATTTGCCCTCTGTTCAGATGTTCTATCCAATGCTGTAATTGCTGTATTGAAGTCTTCAAGTATTATTGTAGAGACATCTATTTCTTCCTTCAGTTTTTCCAGTGTGTTTTGCCTCATGTATTTTTGGGCACCCAAGTTAAGTGCCTAAATATTTATGATTGTTATTTCTTTGTGGTGAATTATCCCTTTTATTAATATATAATGACCTTCTTCATCTCTTATAACAGTTTAAAATCTATTTTGTCCAATTTTAGTATTGCTACTACAGATCTTTTTTGATTACTATTGGCATGGAATATCTTTTTCCAAACTTTCACTTTCAGCCTGATTGTGTCCTTGCATTTAAGGTGAGTTTCTTGTAGATAGAATATAGATATTTTTCTCCATTTTGTCAGTCTATGTCTTTTGATTGGGAAGTTCAATCCATTAACGTTCAATGTTATTACTGTAAAGGCATTACTTACTTCATCCACATTATCCTTTGGCTTTCTGTTGTCATATCTTACTATTGTCTGTCTTTTTACCCTTCAGTTACCCTTACTAATAATCTTCATTTCTACACTCTTTTCCAAGCTCTCACCCTTGTCCTTTCCTTTCAGGCTGCAGCACTACCTCTAGTAACTCTTGTAAATCTAGTCTTTTTGTAACATACTCTCTCAGTTTTTGTTTGTCTGTGAAGACTTTAAACTCACCCTCATTTTTGAAGGACAGTTTTGTTGGATAAAGAATTCTTGGTTGGCAGGGTTTTTTTTCTCAGTACTTTAAATATTCATAACACTTTTCCCTCAACTACAAGGTTTCTGATGTAATATTGGCCTTAGTCTTGTTGAGTTTCATTGTATGTGATGCATTGCTTTTCTCTTGCTGCTTTCAGAATCCTCTCTTTATCCCTGGCATTTTACATTCTGCTTAGTAAATGTCTTGGAGTAGGTCTATTTGGATTTATTCTGTTTGGGGTGTGTTGTCCTTCTTGGATATTGATATTTATTTCTTTCATAAATGTTGGGAAATTTGGGGTAATTTATTTCCTCAAATATTTTTTCTCCCCCTTTCCCATTATCTTCTCCTTCTGGGACACCTATAATGCATATGTTTGTGCATTTCCTATTGCCATTCAATTCTCTGGGACTCTGTTCCATTTTTTTTCCATTCTTTTCTCTTTCTGTTCTCCTGTCTTTTCAAGTTCATATGCTCTGTCTTCTACTTCATTAATTCTGTCTTCAGCCAATTCAAATCTGCTGTTACATGACTCTAATGTAGTTTTTAGTTTTATTTTATTTTTATTTATTTTTTTGTTTTTTTGTTTTTTTCTAATGTAGTTTTAGTCTCATCCATTGTGTCTTTCATTCCCATAAGCCAGTTACTTTTCTTGGCAGTCTTTCAAATTGTTTTTTATGGCCACCTAGTGTCTTCTTAAAATCCTTTATATCTTTAGCCATATTTTTTTTCAACTCTTTGATTTGATTTAGGAAATTTGTGTGAACATTGCTGAGTAGTTGTCTTAAATCCTGTGTCTCATCAGGATTTTTGATTTGTTCATTTGTTTGGGCCATATGTCCCTGTTTCTTAGTATGGCTTGTAATTTTTTGCTGATGTTGAGGCATCTGAATATATTGGTGAATTTATTCTGATGGTTCATTTCTCTCCCTTGCCTTGTGGTTTTGTTTCACGACTATTTTTTTTTTTTTTTTTTTGGTTCAACTTATTCTAAATCTTTAAAAGTTGCCCAGCTGAAGTTAACAAAACAGAGCAAGGTTCCACTAATGGAATGAAGACCAGATCCAAGGGTCTTGGGGCATGAGAGACTCTAACAAGATTTTTTTCTTCTTACAGTTTTCTGGCCTGCTAGCAGGTGGTACTCTTCAACAAATCTTTCCTCTCAGGTATCCCTTTCAACCTCTACTAGCTGAGCTGGCTAGGGCCAAGATTCAAAGCAGGCTTGGCTGGCCAAATTCACTGAAGAGAAACCACTCTCTGCCCTCTGCTGCATCCTTCCTCTTCCTAGGGAAGAAGATCTTTGTTGGCTGCAGTGAGCCAAGGGTTTTACCAAGGCTGTTCACCTTGATCATGGGGGATGGGTGCCATTCCCAGCTGTTGGGGTGAGTAACTTACAGTTTTCATTGTGGCCTCTCTGTCTCTCTTCCTCCTGGGTGATGTGCAATACTCCCCTGGTCTGCAGATTCCCCAAAGCAGCTTCCTCAGACAGTGTTTTCCCTTCCTCCATTGTTTTTGTAAGAGCTGAGCTCTGTGGACCTATTCTAATGCCATCTTCCCCTCTTAAAATTTTAATAATATTTTTTCTTGACCAAAGAGGAATATTTTAGGAATTAGTAATATTTGTATTTAAAAAGTCTTTATTAAAAATATAAAACTGTTATTCCTTCAGTTTCTTTACTTCCTTTTGCATTCATGCAAAACTTAATGTAAATATTTTTATTCTTTTCAAAAGCATGTATAGTGTAATTCTACCTTATAAGAGTATTTGTCTCTCTTGTTCCATAAATATTATTTCTATTTTATGGAGCTGAAAAGAGTCAGGGATGCTCAGTCACTTGCCCAGGGTCACACAGCAATCAGAGGTAAAGCTGAGCTCTTAACCCACCTCTGCCTGGGTCCAAAGTCCATGTTTGCATCACTACATTCTGCTACCATGTCAGACAAGTCACTAAAAGTCATTTATCTGGCATTATTCAAAGGTGTACAATGAACTGACAATGTCCCAGGAGCTGGGGACACAACAATGAACATCAGACAAAAATGCCTGCTTTCCTTGAGCTGATAATGAAATGGGTTAGAGAAAGTTTCAAAGTATGTTTTATTATTTCACTTGCTCATTTTAGCAACCCTTTGAAACAGGCAGGTATTATTACCCCTGCTTTATAGACAGGGCGACAAAGCCTGAGGCAGGTTAAAAATTTGCCTAAATTATGTAGCTCTTGGATGATGGAAATGGATTATCAAGTCTGACAGGACTCTAAGTATCATTCTTATGTTTAAAATATGTATATATTTTAAAAATTAAACAAAGTCCTATTAGCAAATCATGATAGACTATAAAACCCAAAGGCAAGTTTTGTTCTCCGCTACCTCCAGTCTGACCTGATAAATGTTCTTGGGTATTGTGATACAGGTAAGGTTTCCCCTTTTCTCACTCTCATTTTCCCTTTCAGGGTTCCTGTCTCCATTATTGATGCTCCTAATTTGTCACCCATGCTCCTCAGCTTGCTATCAATTATTTAAACCCAACTATCTGTCCTACCCCCTCAACTCCCATCTCAGCTCTGAGGTGTCAGCTGGCATATCTTTTCTATGAACCATTGATCATTGAATATCTAGTGGATGCTGAGTATGGTGGCAAGTATGGGGAGATATATAAAGAATATGACACAAACTCTCTCCCTGTAGGGTCTTGTATTTGCATTTTACATTGGGATTTGTAAAGCTTAAAAAGACTGCAAAACCTAAAACCTGGATCTCAAATGGTGGGCATTCAGGTACGTTAAAAGGCATATTCTATTGGAATCATTTATGAATTACCAGGGAGTTTGTCAGAAATGCATATTCCCAAGCTTAACCTCAGAAAGCCCATAGTTCTAGGGGAGTGGAAGCTAAGAATCTGCATATTCAGCAAGCTTTTCTGGGTCCATGTACAACATTTTGAAGAGCATTGGTGAATTGGCAGAGAGTGCCTTGAGTGCCCACCCCAGAAATCCCTGTGTCATGGCTGTATACATGATACTTCTGTCAAGGCACTACAGTCCTCTGTTATTGTCTATGCTTACCACCAGACAGTGGGACCCTCTTATTCATCTTTGTAGTCCATGTCCCTGTACGCTACCCAGAGGTACAAAGTGAACATTTATCAAATATATGAAGATGAAACCAATTCCACCTTAGTCATACAAACACACATGCTCACACACCATCACCCCCTCTATTCACACGGGAGAAGTTGAGCCTGGCTATGCCTCACTGCATGGTAGCTGGGATAGGCACCTGATTTTGCGCTGTGCTGAGGAGGAAGCCTTCATAAAGCTATAGCTGATTTGTCAGCTGGAGAAAAATAAAATGGTATATTGCAGGAAAAGAATTAAACACTTGATGTATTCCTAAGCCCATCTAACAAATAAAGGCTTGAAACTGCAATAAGACATTGAGTGTCAGTGACTATCACAGAGTAAGTTGCTCAGATCTAGGGCTAGAACTCTATATTTTTTACTCTGTTTCAGTCCTTGATGCTCTGATCAAACCTAAGAAATTAATATTTTATCATGTCCCACTATTAGTCAAAATATAATAGTATATTGGTAAAACCTAATTTTTCATATTGTAGATGCAATAAAATAGAACCAGACTTTCTAACCTACATGCCAGTAGATAATGTTGCACATACTTCACTTTAGGAACCCCTGGACTTTATCAACCATCTTAATTAAAATAGGAAAATCTAGATTGGGGCCAAAGGGGAAGGAAGTCCTGTACTATATGCAGAAAGAAAAAAAAGGAAAGAGAGAGGGAGGGGGAGGGAAAACAAAGGAGGGAGGAAAAGAGAAAAGAAGCAGGGAAGAAGAAAGGAACAAGAAGTGAGGAAAAGAAGAAGGGAGGATAGAAGAAGAAGGGAGGCAGAGTTCTAAAGTCACAAAACAGTTTTATTTGAAGCATTATATATATGTATACACACACACACACACACACACAAGATCATTCTATAATATTGTTATTCTCATTCATAAACAACAAGCTTGGGTTAGTAAGAGGGATATGAATATCAGATTTGCTATTTCTTCACTTTCTTCATTATAATTTACAATTTAGTGACTTTGGTGAGACAGGAAGTAACAGTGCCTCTACTTCAAAGCTTCCCTGATGCTTTGCGAGAAAGCTCATGGATGTGTTTATGGACAGCATCTACTCTGAAAAGCCATCTAGCAACAGATTTTCACCATTCAGTTTCCAGGTGCTTGATTGAGACTCCAGCAAAATGCAGTCATGATAATGGAACATGTAAGGTACTCATTATGTTTAAACTGAGACAATCCATTTGTGAACATGCCAGAATTTGTCTTAATAGAACTAAATAAGGTGAATATTTTTGTGAGCCTGGAGAAAATCTATAAGTACTGAGATTGTGTAAAATATTTTGCTTTGTATTACATGTATTTGGAAAGAACTTTAAAGGTCATCCAGTTCAATCTCCAAACAATGGAATTAAATGAAAAATAAAATAAATTTCTCTTTCCTGAGCCTCAGTTTCCTCATCTGTAAAATGAGGGGGAAGGACAAGTCAAAGTCTAAGGTCCATTCTGGTTCCAACATCTCATAAGTGTATCTAGGAGCAGCAATCAGTCATAAACCTTATTTTGCATTATCAAACATATTTATTAAAAATGAGAAATATGGCCCTCTTCTTTACTTCTAAAGTTTCAGTTTCCAAATGCTAGCTTGAATTTAATGGTTTGAAGGAAATCTGGTCTAGTCTGGAAGATACATCTATAAATATAAATATCTTTCAGGATAACAAAAGGTTAATTATAATCATTGATGGATAGCCTTTTATTTCCAGGATTTTATCTCACCCTTTACCAAATGTGCAACCTCAATGGGGGTGTCAAAAGAGTAATAAGTTTCCAAAGCTAAAAAAAGTGCAGGTTTTCTGAGACTTCCACAAATGCTAATTACTCATAATGACAAGTCATTATCCAAATCCATTTCTAGAAAGTCACAAGGACTTGACAGGTCAAAGCAAAAATGTCAGTTCAGCTTCCAGCAAGATAGTGCCAAATTAGCCCTCATATTCACCATCCTCTTTTTCCAAGGAGGAAGAAATTCTAAAATGAAGGGACATTCAGTGCCTAGGAGAGAGAAAACCAATCTGAGGAATAACTGTGGGAAGGGAAAGGAAGCTGTTGGACACCAAGGGCTAGAGACTTGTATCAAGGATGGCCTGAAGAACAACTTAAACTACATGGAAAAACTGTGGCCACCTGAGGGTAAAAGACTCACACAGACAAAAATGCAGCTATCTGGAATGTGGAAGTAGGAATATGAGAAGGTCAGAACTCTTTGGAGAGAGACAGGGAAATGTCAAGAGATTTGGCTGCCAATAGCAATGACAAACAAATGCTGGTTCATCCAGATTCCTATTAATACATTTATTTACTATTTCATTTATGCATTGAAGCATGTATTCAGTGAACAAATACTGAGTGTCTATTTTTTGCCAGTCACTGTCTCAGGTTCTAGGGATACAGTGACAAATAAGATTTTTAGAAAGGGCTTGTTCTGGAATTTCCAAAGGGAAAACACACAGCAACTAAATAACCACACAAATAAGTAAGTATAATTAAATTACATACTTTATTGATTACAATGAAGAATATGAACTGGGTGGGAGGAGAGATTTGAACAGGGCCACTTGATCTCCTCAGGGGAGGGATGTCGATAAGAAAGCAAGGTCATTCTGGTGGGTAAGAGATAGTAAGATCAAGAGTAAGAGTTGGTAGTATTCCACGTGGAGGGTACACTTTGTGCAAAGGCTCTGAGATGGGCATACAAGAGAAACTGGAAGAAAAGGGAAGAATGGATGGAACAAAGGGAAAATGTAAAAATAAGGAGCGCCAATCCTGGAGACATGAGCAGGAGTCTCTGAATTACCAATGCCAGTTAGGAAGCCAGGAGAGAGGGGTCAGGAAAAGGTGGGAGATAGCATGTTCCAAAATTCACAAGCAACAATAGGCCAAGACTGCACAGAGAAGCATATCCCTAGAATAAATGAGGCTGCCTAAGGACTGTAAATACCTACAAAAATAATTGAGGTCCTGGTAAGTGGAAGTAAGGACTTAGGGACTTGCCCCAAATTCAGTGGGAGGCCCCTGAAATATTTTAGTTGGAGAGTGATATGATCTGGTTATTTTTTAAAGATCACACTGGGTATACAGCGTTAAAAATGAAAGAATAGTAACTACACCCAAAAACATGGAACAATTTAGAAAGACGATAAATTTAAAAAGCCGCCCCAGAAGACTATATACCAAGAGATATCATCTTTATAAAGCTTAAAAACAAAACTAAACATTTCATTATTTAGTAGTACAGATGGGATGAAAGAAAAATTTTAAAAGGAATTATAAAAATGACATTCAGGATAGTGGTTACCTTTGGGGAGAGGAATAGGGCTGGGGTGAAAGACATATAAGTAGTTACCAGGCTCTAGTCTAGTATTTGAGTATTCATTTTATTATGCTGTGTCTGTCATATGTGTAAATATATTTATCAAATATTATATTTTAAAGAAAAAATGTGTCACCCTGCCTACTGTGTAGAGAATGGATAGAGGGAAGCAAGAGCAGAAGCAGTGAGACTGGTCAGAAGATGCTTCAGTCACCTAGGAGAGAGACTGCAAACCTATTGTGCATATTCTGGGGAGTCTGCGAGGGGGCCCACAGCCCCCCAGTCACACGTGCCCAGCACCTGGCTCCAGTCTGTGTACCTAGTAGAGGAATAGTAAAATTTTGTATGATAAATTCATGAATTTTCAAGCAGAGAGAGCATCTAGATATGGTGATATATTGAAACTTAAGATACAAGTTCATAATAATGGTTATTGAGCTATCAACTTTATGGCAATTTTTTTTTTCAGGTCCCAGGGCCAGGAATTGAACCCGGGACCTCGTATGTGGGAAGCCAGCACTCAACCACTGAGCCACATCGGCTCCCTTGAATCAGTTTTTTCGTTTGTTTGCTTGTTGTTTGTTTTTTTTTGTTTTTAGGAGACACTGGGAACTGAACCCAGGACCTGCCGTGGGGGAAGCAGGCACTTGACTGCTTGAGCCACATCCACTCCCCGTGCAATTACGTATTTACAAGACACGTTCACACACATCATATGTTTTTCCCCAACTGCAGGAGATTAATACAGAAAATGTGACTTGTTCAAGTTCATCCAGAAAGGTGAGAGTTGGGCACATACTGGAACTCTTGAAGTTGGCATGTTCTTTCCACTACATTTTTTAAAAATTAATTAATTTTTAAATATATTTAAAAAATTTGGGGGACGGATGTGGCTCAAATGGTTGGGTGTCCGTCTCCCATATGGAGGGACCCGGGTTCAATCCCTGGGACCTCCCGGTAAAAAAAAAAAAAAAAAAAAAAAAAAAAAATTTTTAAAGATACTTAGATTACACAAATGTTACACAAAAAATATAGGGGTTCCCATATGCTCCACTCCCCACACCTCCCACACCCTCCCACATAAACAACATCCTTCTGTCTCTCAAATACTGAACATGAACAATTACTCTGAATACCACTCAACCCCACCACACCCCCACTACAGATCATTGTGAGCAGATACTTAAATTTCTCATTTTTTCTGCAAACCCTAAATTGCCTAGGAGGTGATCATGTTGCAGCACTGACACCCCAAGGATCACCAAAATTGATCTAGTTTATCTGGTGATTGGATTGGTGCCCCTTCTCTCCTCCCTGCTTTAGGTTGCATACTCAGGAAAAGATATTCAACACCAGATGTACACTCTTGCCAGAACTTGCTAAATTCTAAACCCTGACACCAGACACACAGTAGTTGCTTAATAAAAATTTGTATTCTTTATGGAACAACAGTTTCCAATTTTCCTGATGCTAAGACTGCTGATTTCTTCCTACAAGGGCCCTATATCCCACCCATAACCTTGTTAATATAACTTCAGATTCAGTCCACCATCAAGAATGTCAGAAAGTTACTGCTGAGCAAGGGAGCAGTTATGATTAAGGATCAAATCCTGAGTCCAGAAGCAGAGCCACTGAAAATCAAGATGTAGAAGGCAGACGTGGATGGAGACAAGGATGAGGCAAGGTCAGATGCTCCAGACAACAGTCTGAATGACCAAATTCAGGTAATACAGGAAATGCCATGTTCCAACGTTCACATACTGAAATAGGCTAAGACTGACAGAGAGAAGCTGATCTCTAAGAGAGATGAATCTGTTTGAAGACATTAAACAGCAAGTGCATCTTTTTCTTTCAAGAATAAAAACATATTCCAGGTACCACTATAAACTCTTCATACATAGTGTCATTTAATCTGTAAAAAATATGTGACTTACCATTATTTTCCCCATTTTGCAGATGAGGAAACAGACTTTAGAAAATGAAATGACTTGCCTAAGGTCATACAGCTATTGGGAGATGGAGGGGAGAAAGGGAGGGGCGTGTTGAACTAGATTCAAATCCAGAGAGTATCACTCACAAGCCCAACATCTCAGCCAACATCGATATTACATAATCGTCTGTCTAAGATTTCCTGACAAAACCCCACAGGTGGAGGACATCAGGTTGCTTTATTTTTAGTTCCTTTGGGAGAATTCAGTTTCTCCAAACCTCTGCATGATTTGTCCAGCCTGCTGTAGACAACTGTTATGCCCCAGAGTGTTAAAAGGAGGAAAGTGTTAACAGTGTTAAAACGAGGACAAGCCTAATCATTATAATTCTAGTAAAAAAATATCAAGACACTGTAAAAATTCTATCTCTGAATATTTATACCCCAAGATTAATGCATGAGGACTTGAGGTAGCTAAAAAAAAAATCTACTTGTAAAGCAAATAGAAGTACTGGATTGTGAAATTAAGAGTCATAAAATTTAAAACAATTTTGTATGAAACTTCCATTTTTTCCCGTACTTCAAAGTAAACGAGTCAGACAATATCAAGTAAATCTGAATCTCAAAGCCTCCAGGACACAAGGAATGAGAGCGAGAGGAAGAAAAAGTTTTCCTTTGCTGAGCAACTGAAAACCCACTGTAAGGCTGCCATTATGGTGAGGTCATATAGGTTAAACACCTGCTCTGGGACTGAATCCTGAACTTGACTCTGATTCTTGATGTATATGTTTTACGACTAATCCAGGCATCCCCTGTCTCCTGTATCTTTCTCCATATCTGCAGGATTCATTCTTTTTCTTTTTTCCTATGGAAATTTTTCTGACCTTGCCTGCTATGACTTCTGTGCCTACTTCTTCAGGCTCTTAGAGAATATGCACTTAAATTCTACACTTAATCATGCCCTATGTGGTATTCTCTTTTCGTTTTAGCTTTGTGTTAAATTTCTTTTTCCAATTGAAGAGTAAGCTCTTTTGAGTGGAAGGACACTCTCTGATGCTCCTCTTGTTTTTCTCCAGTCTCAAATAAGAGTCAGTTTAATGAAGTGATGAAGATTTGAGTTTGAACTCTGAATCAGTATGATTTTGAATAAGTTACCCTTTTTCTTCTCTGTGAAATGCCAGGATTACGTGGGCATGAAATACTTAACCCAGTGCCTAGCACATATTCACCATTCAGTATACTTTATTCATTATCATTACCCTTTATTGATTGGGGGTATTGGCTTTGCATCCCTGATGCATATCTGAGGCCCTCTAACAGATTATATCCCCATTCTTGGCTCTCTGAGTTCTTATGCATCTTCCTTCCCTTTCCAAGATTAGGAGCTGTAGCCTTCTTGCACCATAATAGGACCCCACCAACACAGCTCCTCTCTATCTGATTTGAGTGTCTATTATCATCTCATTGAGATGCCACTTAGATGAGCCTTAAAATACGGAGCTACGGAGGGGGCTGGGTGTAGGCACGGGTAGCATACTGCCCCATTAACATTCAATCCACAAGAAAGACCATTATCTTGGCAGCAAAATACCCCAGCAGTAGTGACGGGAGGCCATGGAGGTGGGTTACCGAAGGAACAGAGAGACTTGAGCTGCACTGTTTCTATGGCAACAGAGAACAGGCTACAGCTTCTCCTAGATGGAACAATGGGTAGTTAGACACTCGCCAACAGTGTCTGTGACTCATCGGGTAGATTGCATTGGAAACATTGCATTAGTAAAGGATTTCTCTTAGAATTTTGGCAAGAATGAAGCTCACAATAGAGATCCTAACTCTTGGAGCTGGAGCCCAGACTCTATATTAGGCATCAGTGTTCTCTCTTTGGTTACTGACCAATTAATTACCTCCTAAGAGCATCAGTTATTTATGATCTGTACTCTCCAAGAGTGGCCTGCTTGAACAAAACCCATTTATGGAAATCTAACTCATAAGGTACATAAATTAATTAGCAGATGAGTGCTCAAGCAATTTTCCCCCTTTTTCCTCAATTTTAATTTTATCAAAGAAATGTACTCACATAGTTAAAAGGCAATTAGTTAAAAAAAGTCAATTAGTGCTTAAAAGCTTATAATGAAAAACAGCAGTCCTCACACGTATGGCATCCCTCCCCACATCCCTGTTCTACGAGGTAACCACTTTCAACAATTTTAGGTATATATCCTCTGTGTTCTGCCATAGTTCCAAATATTTCCATATTAAACACTATTTCCTATTAAAGTAGGTAATATAGATAAATTTTTCTCACCTCCACCTCTCTTCAACCAAATCTTCTTATGTAGTTAATCACAACTTTTGAATAAATCCATATGAAGTGTTTTCAACATTAAGGACACATAAATATTGGCCCACTGCTGAGCCAATTAGGGAAAAACAATTATGTGATTTTGCCTGAGCAAGGGACTGGAGGTCTCTCCATTTGAGATGTAGACTTTCATCCAATCCCCTGTTTATGGCCTGGCACACCCCGCCTCCTCTGTTCCTGGGGCCCCACATCTGGAGGCTCTCTGTTCAGTTCTCTAGAGAATTACCTCCCACTTCTTACAGTATGAATCTGGGAGCTCTGCCTGCAGTATATCCAGACTTTCACGTAACTTCCTTGTTTTCAGTCCCCTGCCTCCAGCTCATCTTCAATGGGAGCCAGTCCCTTTAATTCCTGAGCCTTTCTTCAGGTACTTGGGTTTAACCTTCCTCTTTCTGTTAGTATGTTGGGGTTTTAAGTTACAGATGTCTTCCAGCATGTGATAATGCAAGTCAGTAGGATGCAAGATTCTCTCTCATTTTTAGAAAACTACATCTATATAAAATGTGGTCTGGGTGTATCGATCCCAAGAAAAACCAGGTATTTTCTTAAGAGTCAGACCAGAGATGATGCCCAGATTCCCTCAGTTTCCCACCCATGCTGCCCTTTCCCTTTTCAATTCAAGCTGTGTCCCATCAAAGCATGCAAGGACACCCTACAGGACTAAGTTTTAGTTCTTGACAAATTTTCTAGATTTCATTATGGCAATTTGCTGACAAATTTGCTATCAAGAAATGGCAAACTGGTAATATATTTTGCTTGAGAGTTACCTCCTGAGGGAGTCCTTGTTGCTCAAATATGGCCTCTCTATAAGCCAAAGTCAGCATATAAATTCTCTGCCTTCTCCCCGACGTGAGACATGACTCCCTGGGATGAGCCTCCCTAGCATTGAGGGATTAATACCAAGTGCCAACTAACAATGCATTTGGAGAAAGACCTAAACCAAAAGGAGGAAATATTAAATGCAAATGAGTTTTTATGACAAAGAGATTTCAAAGTGAGTCAGGAGGTCATTCCAGAGGTTATGCTTATGCACATTTCAGGAGAATCTCACTATCTGCCACAGTAAACAGTGCCTCAAATAGATGTACTCCTAGGGGATCTAAAGACACATAGACACTATAGGCAGGGCAGACAACCCCAGGAAATCAGCAGCCCGTCAGTAGGGCTGACATTGGAATATATGATAACCCATCTCCCCCAGTGTAACAGAGTTAGACTCATTTATAATTTTCCTACACATGGTTCTTCTATCCCATTTGTTTGAACCTATAATTAGCACTATACGCTTTAAATACATGTCCCAGAGATTTAAATCTTCTGGTTGTTCATATGGCAGGTGAGCCCTCAATCTCAGCAGAGTTGCAGCCAACACCTACTCTCAGTTCATCAGACTCACCCAGGACAACTAAAACAAGGATGATGATGGACAACACCCAACCCAAGAAGCAGAAATTATCTTCAATTGCAAGCAAGACAGTTCCATCGATCTGCCCCATGGGATCTAAGCCCCTCTCAACTGGAAGCAGATTAAGCATCACCATCCCCAAATCCTCAAGACAGAGTAATGAACAAACATAAAGGGTGATTGCAACTATGGACTAAAGCAGACTTATTATTATTCTAGGAATGGAAGAACTTGTAATATTGATATAAAGACAGTGGTTAGCAGAGGTTCTGAGGGAAGGGAAAAGAACAGTAGGTGTAACATGGGGCATTTTTGAGACATTGGAATCATTCTGCATGATATTACAGTGACGGATACTAGCCATTTTACATTTTGTCAAAACCTATAAAATTGTGTGGTACAAAGTGTGAAACATAATCTAAACTATAGACCATGGTTAGTAACAATGCTTCAATATGTGTTCATCAATTGTAACAAAGGTACAACACTAATGAAAGATGTTGTTAATTGGGAAAAGTGTGGGAGAGGTAGGGGGTGGAGTATATGGAAATCTTCTATATTTCTGATGTAATATGTATGTAATCTAAAGCTCTTTTTAAAATAAAGAAAAAAATTAAAGAAAAAGAAATGGCAAAGCCATAACACTGGTTTTATTATATTTCTCCTTTGCTCCAATTTTTCTCACTTGTTTACTTTTACCTGTCAAATCTTACATGTTTTTATAATCCTCCTCAAATTCTTGTTTAGCATTTCGTGGGACAAAATAAATAAGAATATATAAAAGCCAATCACAAATGTTCTATATTTGTTTTGTTTTGTTACAAAAAAAAAATTGAAGTCTTCATTTATTCAGATCAATCAATATCTATTGATCCCCTCTAGGTGCACTGTAAAAACTACAAAAGAAACACAAGATATAATGCTCTTCATTTCCTTAAGAAAATTATTTACCATTGTTATTAGTTGAAAGAGAGACACTTGAAACAAAGACCAGTAGGTGATAAAATTTTGTTTTGATGATGAAAAAGTTTTAGTAATGGATGATGGTGTGGATGGTAGCACAATATTGTAAATGTAGTTAATGCCACTGAACTGTACACTTAAAAATGGTTAAAATGGAAAATTTTGTGTTTATATATATGTTACCACAATAAAAAAAATCTGAGCAAAATACAATGAAATGCAAGTGGGAACTAAGATGTAGGTGCTTTTCATACATTATTTCCCATTTTCCTATAAGGTGGTATCTGTGGTTTCCTATGAGGCAGTCCACTTTCATGGGTTAGAGTCTGGGCTCGAGGGTCTGCCTGGTTTACTTTGAATCCCAGTTGTGTATCCTCAGGCAGTTTATACAACCTCTGTGTGTCTCACTGGTAAAATAGGGGTAATAACAGTTTTACCTCAATGGGTTGTCATGAAACTGAAATTCATGGAAAGCACTTAGCACAGTGTTCAATAAATTTTATGTAAACTACTTAATACATGTCAGTGCCTGGTACATAAAAGCTATTTGTCATTGTTGATGGCATTTTAATCCCATTTTAAAAATGGGAAAAGTGAGGTTGAGGGAGGTTAATATTATCATGGCATAGCTAGATCCATTTGATACCAAAACCTGTATGCTTTCTTCTATTTTGCTTGTATATTTGAGTGCTGGAATACTAGCACAGATCCCAAGTGATCCACTATTCTTTTTGCATTATAATAATACTTAACAAACCCAAGGGCAGATTCCATAAGGTCTGTTTTACTTACTTCTTGACTTTTAAAAAAGGGATATGTCATAAAAATATTAATTTCCTCCGCTACTAACAAATCTACCCAGGCTCACCACGCTATGAAGTTCGTGACTCTGTCAGTCTGGTCACTGGACTTGTAGTGTTTTTCCCTGCTGTCCCCCTTTACCCTTCCTACACTTTCCCTACTACAAGGCCCAAGCCAGGCCTCTTCTTCTGTGACTACAGCTCCTCCCCGCTCCCTCCTTTCCCTTTTCTCAGAACCCCTACAGCCGCAGCCAGTGGCTGTAACAGCACAAGCTGAGCCATTGCTGAACGCTCACCAAGCCCAACCATGCATTAGCACCCTGCCTGCATTACCTTATTGAGTCCTCAAAACTACCTTGGTTTTATGATCCTCACTTTACAGATGAAGAAACTTTGGCTCAGAGGAGTTAAGAAACTGTAGTTGTTGACTCTAAACCTAGATCTCTAGCCTTGAGCTGTAATACTCATGTGTCATGTTTGTTAGATCTCTTCCTCCCTCTAGGCGGTGAGTTCCTTGAGTTTGGTGAGCGCAGGAATGGGACATGGTAGAACTAAACATTTAGTGACAGAACAGCCTTTCTGACAGAACTCTATGCTCAGTTTTAACTTTCCTTCTTTTCACAAACCCAGCTTGTAAAATTGAACAAAGCCCACTGTGCAGTAGAGTGACAGTGTCGATCCTCTGAGCATATTCATGATAAAGAACACAGACCATAGGGAGCACAGCCCCAAACAGGGTTTCCGAGTAGGCTGTCCTGTTTCCTCAGAAGTTCCATGAAGGCTTATCTGGTTCAGTCTTTGAATGGCACACATTTCTTTGGATTGCCATTAATTATTTTCTCATTTAAAAATATTTACTGAGTACTTACACCATATGTTCACTGTGCTAGGTGCTGCAACATAATAATGAGCAAAAAGAGATACAGTTACTATGCTACTCTCATGGAATAGAGCCAAGTAGAGAAGATAGACATTAATCAAAGAATCCCACAAACCCATATGATAAGGGCTGTGATCAAGAGGCATGTGGTACTCTGCGGGGATTCAGGGGGGGACTTGGCCAGTCAAGGAGGTGAGGGAAGCCTTCTCTGAGTAAAGGACAATTGATCAGAGATATGAGGAAGAGGAAATATTATCCACAATAAGAGAAGGGATGGAGAAGTCAGAGCAAATATCATGTACAAAAGGTCTGCTATAAATAGGCTCAGGTAAAGTGAAGGCAAAGAGAGGCAGGCAGGGGTCAGACTAGGAATGGCTTTGTAGACATACTAAGGATTTGGGTTGTTACCTTAAAACCAATTAAAAACTGAAGATTTTTAGGCAGAGGGTAACATGATAAAATTTATGTTTTGAAACACTTTTGCACCTCACAGGACTTTGTCAGAAGGGTGAAAAGGCAGCCAACTCAATGGGAAAAAATATTTGGAAATCACATATCTGATAAGGGTTTAATATCCAGGATATATAAAGAGATGTTACAGCTCAACAATAAAAAGACAAATGACCCAACTAAAAAATGGGCCAAAGACTTGAATAGACATTTCTCCAAAGAAGAAATACAAATGGCAAAAAACACATGAAGAAATGCTCAACATCACTCATGATTAGGGAAATGCAAATCAAAACTACAATGAGATATCATTTCACACCTATCAGAATGGCCACCATTAAAAAGACAGAGAACTACAAGTGTTGGAGAGGATGTGGAGAGATAGGAACACTTCTTCACTGTTGGTGGGAATGCAGGATGGTACAACCACTATGGAGGACTGTTTGGCAGTTCCTAAAGAAGTTGAATATAGACTTGCCATGTGACTCTGCAATATCACTACTGGGTATATACTCAGAAGAACTGAGAGCAGTGACACGAACAGACATTTGCACACCGATGTTCATAGCCACATTATTCACCATTGCCAAAAGTTGGAAACAACCCAGGTGTCCATCAACAGATAAAAGGATAAACAAACTGTGGTCTATTCACACGATGGAATATTATGCAGCTGTAAGAAGAAATGAACTCGTAAAGCATATGGCAACATGGATGAACCTGGAGGACATTATGTTGAGTGAAGCAAGCCAGACACAAAAGGACAAATACTGTATGAATGTGTTACTATGAACCAAATATATTGTGTAATATATTGTTTGATTCAAAAACACAAATTTACATGTATCCATTACATTTAATTGAGAAATTAAAAAAATAAAATTTATGTTTTGAAATGATAACAACATAGAAAACAGATTCAAGCTATTGACAGAGTAGACCAATATTCCAGGCCAGAAAGATGCTTGCTTGGGCCAGGATCCTGGCAGTAGTGTACAAACAGTTGGACCGATATGGGAGATAGTCAAGAGATAGAATTGCAGAGGTTGATGAAAGAGCAGATAGGAATGAGTGAGAAAAAGGAAGATACTATGGATTCCTGTTTGAAGGTGGGTGTTTGGGGCCGCCATTCATGGGGATGGAAAATGATGTAATGAGGGGAAATATTAAGTTAAGATTGTAACAAGGTGAGTTAGAGGTGCATTTGAAATGGAGATTCAGAAGGCAGGTAGGCATATAGATTTAAGAGTCATTGGACAGGTTTGACCTCTTCTAACCAGAGGTTTGAGTCAGGTGTGTGTAGGTGGTAACTGGAGTCATAGGCATGGGCAAAATTCATAAGAGAAAAGAGTGAGAACAGATTAGGACTAAGCCTTGGGCTTCTTCAATATTTAACGGCCACGTACATCCTGTAAAAGACTGAGCTGACATAATGGTCAGAATGGTAGGAGGAAAACCATGACAAGGAAGGGAACGTTTTAAGGATAATTTCACAACATAGAAGTTATGGGGACCTTGACCTGAGCTTTTCAGTGGAGTAATACCCAGGGCAATAGAAATGGAAACTTGTCACCGGTAAATTTCAAGGACATGAATGCCAGAAACTCCATGTTGCAACCCCCACCAAGCACTAATGACCCTGCTCTTGGCATTTGAGTACAAGCCAAAATGTTTGAAAGAAAGCTAGTCATTCATCCAACCTATTACTAGCATCCCAATCAGGCAAAAGAGAAAAAGACAGTCAAATTTGAATTTGTTGATAACCTTTGTTTGACAGGCCAACACAAGAAAGGGGGTAATTATCTGCAGCTGAAATCAAATCTCTCTCTCAACCAAAGGTGGTGAATTCCCAGGTGGATGCAATGTGTACTCCTAATGAAAAGTCCATCTGTTACAAGATGAATTGTGGCAAAGCTCTGAGAGCCTCACAGCAGCCTATGACAAGATTACTTTGTCCCTTCAAGCATGTTATAAAGATGGGAAAAGCTTCATTTTGCACCTGACATTGAAGCACCATTAAAGAATTCTGAATAAAATCTCAAAACCAGGCAATTCTGAGGATGGCAGAAGTCATGAACTTGTCCCATTACTCTTAGAGGGACAGGAAACATGAAAAAGAATAAAGTTGTGTTTAAAGAACAACAACAACAACAACAAAAAAAAAAAACCAGTAATGAAAGAGGAGGATTGTAACTGCATGTGAAATCATAAAATAGCACGTGGCATGCCTGCATCCTGTGAAGTGTCAACAGCTGTGAGAGCATCTGTGTTCAAACATGTTTTCATGTGGATGTGAGGCTTGAGCCCTTCCTTCTAAAGCTTTGAGCAAGGCAATTAGCACTTTGCTGGGGCTGGCAGGGGGCACTCCATCCCAGTGTTCTCAGGCCCACAGTTTGTACCCAATTCACACAATGCTTGGACCTAAAGTGCTTCTCCCCTCTGATTAGCTAGTAAGCACATCACCCATCATGGAGGAAGAAGAGAGGTCCCATAGGGGTGAGGGTGAGAGAGGGAGATAGCTCTATTGTAAAGAATCATAGCTGCCATTTATTAAGGGCTTAGTCTGGGCCAGAGACTGGGAAAGCACTTTATATAGGTTATCTCTAATCCTCTCAAGAACCCTGAAAATTAGGTACTATTTATCTCCATTTTATAGATCAGGAAACTGAGTGCAGGAAAATTTAGCTGATTTTCCATGGTCACCCAGCCAATAGGTGACACGTACAGGTATGTCTGGCTCCAAAGTCCATCCTCCTTGGAGCAAACCACAGATGCACAACTGGTTGTGAATGTAGTGTGAAACATCAAGAGGAGGCATTAGAAACTAAACCCAGAGAGGGGGACATCCATCATTGCCTGTTTATCTAACATCCATCATTCCTTTTGGGATATTGTCTCTCCCCCAGTGGGTGAACTCATGCTGGGATGGAAAGCTAAGTGCCAGATCTTGTATCATGAAAGTTGTAGGAGAGCCTGGAAGCCCTTCTACTGCCTCTCTCCTTTGCTTTTCACAGATACTAGTTTGACTGGAGACCTAAGCTTGTCCACCCAGAGTCTCTCTCCTGGAACATTGACTCTTGAGCTGAGAAACAAGAACCAAACAGATCGTAGAGTTGATTCATTCCAGAAACAGAACCCAGGAAAGACTGCGGAGCACTTCTTGCCTATTCCAAGCCTAATTCTTCAACACCCTCCCCCATTCACACATAGATTATCTACTGCTTGCAACCAGTTTCTGTTTAGAGCCAAAGAACCCTAACTGAAAAAAAAAGTGTGTAAGAGGTCTGATATTTTATAAGACAAGAAGGTGGGAAAATTGGGGAAAACATTTCAAGGAACATGTTAAAGGAAAGGTGATGTATGGGCCCTTGGTTGGTGGAGGGCCCAGTGACTGCTGTGACCAATAGAACATAGAAGAAGTGACAATGTGTCAATTCTGGGCATTGCCTTTAACTGGCCTTGAATTCTTCCTTTTTTTTTTTTTTTTTGCCTTTTGAGTACTTTCTCATGAGAATCCAGCCGCCATGCTATGAGAAACCCAAGCCACATGGAGGGGCCTTTGACAGCCACAGCCAAGCTCTCACATGCCAGCCAGCATCAACTGCTAACCATGGACATCAAGAGCAAACCATCTTGATGTCCAGGCCAGGTGAGCTTTCATATGACTGAAGCTGCAGCCTCCTAATGACTACAGTGTATAAGACACCCTAAGTGAAAATTGCCCACCTGAGCCCAGTCAACCTACAGAACTGTAAGCAGTAATAATAAATTGTTGTTGTTGTTGTTGAAATTAATGTTTATTCTATTTCAAACAATTTATATTTGGAGCTCATTTTTATAGTGGATAGAAATCAAAACTTGCCATTTTTTCCCTCTTTTCCCTGGGAAGTACTGGAGACTGAACCCAGGACCTTGTACATGGGAAACAGACGTTCAATCACCGAGCCACATCTGCTCCCCAATGAGAATTGGTTTTTTGTTTGTTTGTTTGTTTTGTCTTTTGGAGGAACCAGGAATCAAACCCAGGACCTCATACATGGGAAGTAGGCACTCAACCACTTGAGTTACCTTGCTCCCCTAAATTGTTGTTTTAAGTCACTGTGTTTTGGGGTGGTTTGTTTTGCAGCAATAAATAACGAGAGCAGGATGCCTAGAATTAAGATTGCTGGATGCAAAGAAAGGTGTTCTAATAATTTTCACAAATACTGTCAAACTCTTCTCCCTGAAGACTGCACCAATTCACATATCTGCCTGGGGTAGACAGCAATAAAGCTGGAGTCCTTATATTCTTCATAGCTCTAAGAAATCAAGGGGGTGCTCATATATCACACATGAAGGCTCATTATTTCAAAACTCTTGCCAGAAAAAGAATGGAAGAAAAGATATTTGAAAAGGAGGGCAGTGTCCAAAATTACTTTTAATACCTTACAACATATTTTTGGCCCATCATTCTATCTACTGTGGGTGCTGACAGTAAATCATGTGAGAATTTATGAATGGGGTAACTATACAAGGTCTTCTAATTCAGTTTAATTTGGAATTGCAAATTCTGAGTCCTGATTCTGCAATACATAGAAGAGCCACAGAAATGAATGAGACAAGAAGGGAGTGGAGCCTAGAGTGCCTCTTGTAAACAAGTGAGGCTTCCCCTTTGCTACAAAATCAGAGAAGCCCAACATTGCCTCAATAATAATAGTAATCTGAAAGCTGGGTCATTCCTACATGTCGGTTTCTTGATTTATCAAACTTAGTCTGTTAGAGGAGACTGCCTCCGCTCCCATTAGAGTCAATTCCTAGCTCCTTTACAAGTGAAAATTGCCCAGCCCAGCCCCTGACTTGGCAGGAAGTGGGGTGTTTTCCTCCTTCCTTCTTTACATCTCAATATACTTACCAGATGGGTTCATTACCATATTGTGCCTGTGTGTTATTTCCTGATGCTGAGATTCCTAGATCTCCAAAGGAAAACTTGAAATTGAAGTTGGTACAAGGAAGAGGCTGAAGTCAGGGAGAGAAGAAGTGGAGAGGAGAGAGGAGAGACAGTTCCTAAATCAGGGAGTGGATAGTTCCATCATCCCCGACCAATGACTGGAGACGGGTCTGGAGAGAAGATATTCTTGCACATAATAATTAGAGAATGATGCAGGACCGGAGCTACACAATAAAAGTGTGGAAGGTCCCTTACCCCCTTGTGTACCTGGTAAAGTTTTATCATCATTAAATTCCAATGTCATCTTATTTTGCTTCTTTTCCTGAGGACTCCTTAGCTCCCCAACAGAAGGAGAGGCTCTGTTTTAGCACTTGCCACGTGCATCATAACTGGTTTTTACTTATGTCTCCTTTCCTGTGGGATCCTGGAGGGCTGAGTGTGTCTCTGTATATTTGTGCATCTAGTACCTAGCACAGACCTGATAGGATGAAGAAGTTCATTTCAAGACTGTTCAACTGCATTTCTTCGTTATAGAGTTAAACTGTTAGGTTTGAAGCACAGAACTTCAAACTTCTTCTGGCTGGAGAAGTCAGGAAGGGCTTCTTGGAGCAGATGGGCTTGTAGGATGAGAAGAGCTCAGGTAGGCAGAGAGCAGTGAGGACACTGTTGAAATAGGGGTGATATAAACAAAATAGTCATTATATGGAGAAGTGGCTCATCAAGAATTATTTGGTATCTAGAAACATCAACACACTCTGATCCCATACAGCCAATGGATGGGACTCTCTTGCTTACAGTTGTCAGCTCTTTCATTTCCTTGGTATGGTGGCTGTCAATCCTCATCTCCTTGTTAGTTGTCCTGGCTGAGTCCAATGATCTGGAGAGTAAGTGTTGCAACTCTGCTGAGGCTCAGGGACAGCCCAAAGAGTCAAGTCTCTTGGATGTACACCTACCAACTCCAGCACCAAGTATAGGTTCAAAGAGAAGGGACAGATGAGCTATGTGTAGGGAAGCCATAACTGAGTACAACTCTGTCACTCTCAGAAGCACAAACTCCAAAGTAGGGCCCAGTGGCAAGGCACCAAACTCCGGAGTTATCTGCCCTGACCATAGGACTTGGGTGACTCCAGAGCCCTCAGGAGCCCCATTGTTTGGGGTTGTATCCACTTTGGCAGTCTATGAGATCCTGCTGAGATGTATATAAGCGTTACCTCTGGAATGACCTCCCGACTCACTTTGAAGTCACTTAGCCATATGAACTCATTCGTCTTTAACTTTTCCCCCTTTTATTAGAGGTCTTTTTCCAGTTGCATTACTAGTTGGTGCTTGGTAGTAATCCCACATACAACTCACTTCTGCTTCTTTCATCAGGTCTACTTCATTCTTTGCTCACACAGCAGAGTAACCAGCTCTGCTTTCCTGTGCACAAGGCAGGAAATGGCAGTCACCACCAACAGCTTCAGAATTCACATAGCTGGCTTTGTACAGAGATCTCCCTCCATGCCTGCAATCTCTTAGTTGCATTCAGTGTTTAATAGGAAGAGACCAACTGGCCCACCTCACGTGAGGTTGCCTTCCCTGCACCAGCAGACTATAGTCTGTAGGGCATGGTCATGCTATACAAACGTGGCTCCTCTTGTTGTAGTAAAGAAGTAAGGGGGTGGGAAGGGCAACACAGTTATCAAAGAAGAGATAATTATATTGTGAATTGGAAGCCAAACCCAAGGTTGTCTTGTCACCAGCAGATTACTGTTTCCCCAGCCTCAGTCACTCATAAAGCATCTTCACAATTCTTGCCATCTATGACCGTTTGAATTTTGTGAATCCAGAAAACGATTATGTTCTTAAACTAATCTATTCCTGTGGGTGTGGTACTTTTTGATTGCATTAAATTCGGTTAAAGAGCCTTTGCTTAGATTACATGATAAGATCACTTTAGGGCTTTTGATTCAGTGAGGTATGAGCCAGGTTGGGTCTCCACCCTCTTGCTGGGTCTGACATAAATGGAGACACAGAGACACACACAGAAGAAAAAATAAGCTGTCTTTTAAAATCCTGCTGTGTGAGAGGGGACTCAGTCAAATTCAATTTTTGACAAAACCACAAAATCTTGTAAAATTCAGGGTAGGCATTTGTAAAGTGGAGAGGAAACATTGGTGGCATAAGGCTTGCAGACGATGGGGATAAGGGAGCACTGGGCATAGTGCCTGAACATTGTAGGGACTCAAAACCGCTGCATGACCCTTGAAAGATCACTATTGCTGGCTTCTCCTTGACACACTCTTGAACCTTAACACCTTGGAAATCAATCCTTCCACTCCAAAGTCCCTCAAGGTGAACCAAACTCCTGGATGAAATCCCCCCAAGAAAACTCAGGAATAGCAGTCTAGCACTGTGGTGACAGTGTTGAGAGTCAGCAGAGCTGAGATTAAATGCCCATTCTGCCTTTTTCTAGCTGGGTGACCTTGGGAAAGTGACTGAACTTTTTTGAGCTTGTTTCTTCATCTGTAAAAATGATGGTAACAATACTCCCAAAAAAGTTTTTGTGAGGGTCAAGGGAGAGTGAGCCAGGCCTCCACCGCCTTCCATCTGCCTTTGTTCTTCCATGCCAGCTATGGGTGCACAGCAGTTATCCGCCCTTGGCTACCATGATGGTGACACTATCGTGCATGCCTTGACAAGAGCCCCCATTTCAGGGATGTGACAAGTCGAGCTGGCTGCTGGAGTGGGAACTCATCTTCATGAGTTCTGACAGGATTGCGTGCAAGAATGAAAATAGTCATCATTTTACGCAGCAAAAAAAGAAAGAGGAAAAAATCAGCTCCCCAACCTTCATAAATGAGAAATAATTCATGCATGAAGAAAGTCATTCCAGGGAGATATTATTAAAATTCTGCCCTTTCTTGCTATTAGAAGAACAAAATAGGCAGAAAGAACTGGGGGCGGAAGAGGGAGGATTCTTTTCCTACATCTGCAGCTTCAAAATAAACAGGAAATGGCTTTTCTTTTATTTTTGAAACTATGTCCCTTCTCATTCAAGACCAGCCAGGAGGGAAAAGAGATAGGAGAACTCTGCTGTACTCCAGGCAACCCCTTTTTAAAAATAAAGCTGGGGTGTGTGTGTGAAGTTTCCCACAAAGCTGACCCTCATGGGCTTAGCTTTTGTGGGGAGAACAAACGCCAAAGGGCAGGGTCCCCTGTAGGGCTGGATGGAAGCTCCTTTGAAGAACTTGGGATGGGGACCTGACATTTAAATCATGGCTGCAATCCCAGGGAATGGAGAGGGCCTGCATCTGCAGGCAGGATCATCCCACCCACCATATCCATGGGATATAAGCCCTCTCTCACTTGGAGTTGGAGTGGACATCACCATCCCAGTCGCCTCTGGATTGGGGGAAGAACTATGGACTAGAGTGGACTTGATGGTATTCTCTTGCTCACATATGGTGATTCTTGCAATGCAAGAAATTATAACAATGAGGTGGAACCAGTGGCCACTTGACAGTTTTTGGGTAGGGAGGGGATGAGCAGTTGAAATACAGGGGCTTCTTTGGGAGTTGGAGGTTGCCCTGAGTACTGTTGTGGCAATGGATGTAGGCCATTTTAAATCAGCACACACCACTCAGAACTGAGTGGGAGAGAGTGTGGTCTACAGTGTGAACTGTGGTCTATGGTTGGTGGCAAGGCTCCAGGATGTGTAAATTCATTGAGGTTGGTGGGCCACACTGTGGGAGATGTTTGTGTGGGATGTGGTGGGAGGTGTGGGAGGTGGGCAACATGGGAATCCCAGTGGGTTCCGTGTAATATTTTAGGTAATCTAAGCACCTCTTAAAATATATGTGTATATATATATATATATATAAATAACATTTTTGTGAGCAAATACACATATATGCATATATATTTATATATCATTTTACAAATGTTTGTATGTATTGTGAGAATTTTGATTTTTACCCATAATAA